>VSMD01022867.1:0-49953 GCA_008750895.1 Mirza zaza | reverse complement strand
ACGGAGTCCCACGCAGTCCCACGGAGTCCCGCGCAGTCCCACGGAGTCCCACGCAGTCCCACGCAGTCCCACGGAGTCCCACGGAGTCCCACGGAGTCCCGCGCAGTCCCACGGAGTCCCGCGCAGTCCCGCGCAGTCCCACGGAGTCCCACGGAGTCCCACGCAGTCCCACGGAGTCCCACGGAGTCCCACGCAGTCCCACGGAGTCCCACGCAGTCCCACGGAGTCCCGCGTCTCCACGCAGCGTGTTTTCCTTCGAAGGCGAGAGAGACGTTGGGGCTCAGCCTTTGCGGCCCGGGACTGCACTGGGAGGCCTTGGCCTGGGAAACCCAGTGCTCTAGTCTGGTTGCTAAAACTCACCGGAACCTTGGCAAGGAAGACCGCAAACCCCTAGAAGCTTCCCTGGCACCAAAACACAATTTCTCACTGAAGCCATTGCCGTTTTGTAAAGAGAAGTCTGAGCCACACCTTGCGAGCACCTTCTCATATTGTCCAGTACTACATGAAGCATACCTAATACGCTCTCTCGGGGCTGTTAGCTTCCCTCCAATCCAATAAAAGCCACCTCGCTCTTGCTCTGGGCACAAATGATGATGTTCCTTGGAAATTTTCCAGGTAAAATAGTTCGGAATTATGCAAGGGCCTCGTATGGCATCGATAATGCCCCGCTTAATTCCAGGAAAGCCTGATTTCCAGCCACCTCCACCTGACTAATTTCAAAAAATATTTATTTTCTGGAAATATATCTAATTTAAGTCAGATACCTAAATAGCAGATAAAAATGCTTATGATATAGTAGTATGTGAAAGAAAAATAAAGTTCTTCTATGCCATGGTGATAACTATTTAAAATTCTGCAGAGGTGAGGGTAAGGATTGGAAGGGAGCCTGGTGGCCAGGGACACAAAGTTTCTCTGTAAACACTGATGAGTGAACTTTCAATGCACATGGGAAAAAACAATGATTTATTAGCGTGGTGGAACTATTGATAAAATTATTCAATTTTTTTGAATATTATATTTATAAAAACCATTTGGTTAGATGAAATTATTATTAAAGCTCTCTATCTTCTTTATAACTTCCCATTTTCTCTACATGAAGTGTTCCTAGTTTTCTTGTGTCCACTCTCCAGTGACAGAAAAGCAGGTCCAGTCCCCATGAGTGTCAGGGTGGTTCAGCCAGCACAAGGCAGATATCACCACCGCATTCTCAAATTCAATTTTGGCAATGGGATGGCCCAATTACAGGGTTATATGATGTGATTTCAAAGAATCTTGGTCCCCCAGCTACCAGTAATTTAATAGCGATGCTTAGATTTTGATTTTTATAAATGTGTTGCATTATTTAAGACTTGGACCCCAGTGAATGGGAATACTTGGAGAAATAATAAGACTTTATGGACTCTTTGGTCACTTGCATGTGAGTGCAAACAGGCTTGCCAGATGCTTTCTAGACATTAGGTTATGGTCAGGGAGAGGAAAGAGAGCATGAGGATTCTGAAGGTGCAGGTGGTTTGGGAAGGGACATGGTGAAGGGAGAAGGTATAGGAAGGAGAGAAGTGCAAATTCCTACTTCCCAAGTCCTGCCCAGAGCTCACCCTGCTGTCCAAGAAGGAGTGTCCTGACTGAGTTGCAGCTGGCACTGCTCACATTGCTGCCACAATATTCAGTTGTTGAAAACATGGCCGGGGAATTAGGGTTTGGCTGCAGCTGTGATTGGGGGTGAAGACAGTCACGTCCAAGCTGCCTTGTGATCTGTAGGATTCCTGAGCCAATCGTGAGTCTATTTAGGGATTAGGACCTTCCATTTTCAATGAGATTTAATAGTCATAATATATAGCCAGGGTCATGGTACATTTAACAGGTATTAAGAGAGTATTAGGACAATATGAAGATCAAATATCAGGGCTTTTAATACGGTTTTCTGCTATAGATGATGAATATATAGATTCCATCCCTTCTTTCTCAATAACAGAAAAAATCCTTTGATATTAATTACAAGTTTTTGACTGTGCATTAATACCCAGTTTCCAAGCAATTCAAATGATTTCCTTCTAGAGATTATACTCTCCTTTAAGCAAATGAGCACTTTATTATTGAAAGAAACAATCTGTTGGCTTCACTTGTAAGAAATCCATACCTACCTGTTTCATTATGTACCTAGCTCTTGTTTGAAGTAATCATGAATGACACAGAGAGAACCCACACATCTAGGAGCCTGTGAGAGTTGTGTTCCTTTGTTTAAAGAAAGTGTGTGTGGGTCTGTGTGAGCACACACGCAACTGTAAGTGTGGTATTAAGGTGAGGAAACAGGCAGACGTAACATGTCGTAACATTTTAAAGTGTTTGCCCCATGCCAGGCATTGCTTTAAGGGCTTTTCTCATTAAGTTCTTAGATCAACATGACAGGTAAATATCTCTATTATTCCCATTTCTTAGATTATCAAACTGAATAGTTGCATCACATGAGTATAATTTTTTTTAATTCCAGAAAAGGAGAGATAAAAACAAGGGATATTAAAAGGGAAAGGGAGAAACAACTTTGTCATTTTCTCTCCTTCTCAGAGCTGTTTTGAAGCCTGAGGAGAAGCTGGCAGGTTTTCTGGGAGCAGTAGCTTTTCTCATGGTCAGTATGGCAAAATTGGATGAGTCTTACTTGACTTCTGAGTTGCAAGTTGACTAGTTGACTCCCTTATCCATTTTATTTAAATGCCACTGAAATAATTCAATAGTTATTTTATTTTCCTTGTAGTAGATGATATTGCTTATGACATGACATTAACTTATATCAATTGAAAATGTTACTCATAATCATAATGTTACTTTTTGATAGAAATATGCCCTAAGGGGACTGAAATAAGTGAAATATTACTTTTGCAGACAAAAGAGCACCTTGTGTTGATGTAATGCTACACCAGCAAATTATATACTAAGACTTGGTTCCAGCTCCATAAATGTGGCATTGAGTAAGTTTTGTTATATATTGTCAGACAAGGAAGACTATGTATATAGCAGCTTGAAATAACAAATATTTATATATAATGAATACAAACACAGCATTTGATTCCATTTCACACATAACACATACACACATACACCTATATATACTTGTCTGTATGTGTGTGTGTATATCAGCAAAAATGTCTATTCACCAAAAATACTGAGTGGTTATTGCTGTGTGGTGAATTAATTTTTTTCTCTTTTTGATTGACTTTTAAAAACTGTCTACATATACAGCCTCCAATTTTGCAGTAAGAAATCTTATAGAAGTCAGTCAACCAATATTTACCACACGAATGCCAAATAAATGGCTCTGTGCTAGGATTTTTGCAGAAGGCACAATGGTGTATTAGGTAGGGCTCTTGCTCTCTAGAAATTGCTTGCACATTGTGGAGATAGGTGTGAAATCCGAAGCCATTATGTGAGTCACACACACTGATTTCTTTGTAAGAGGGAACAATCTCTAAGAGTTGGGTTGTTAGGGAACATTTCAAAGAGGAAAAGAAATCGGAATGAACCTAAAAGACACGTCCAGGCCAAGGGGACGTGTGACTGGGAGACAGGGAATTCCCGTTGGATGCAATGACTTTTATTAAAAAGGGAGAGATTTCAAAAGGTCCGTATTTATTTGAAGCTGAGACATGGGATTAGTGGAAAAGAGAAGCAGTAAGATCGGTCTCAACTATGGCAGCCTTTGAATGTCAAATTAGTATCTGCTCAGAGCAACTTCCTCAAATACTTCTAGCCGTGTGCTCCGCAGGGCTCGGAAAGCAGATAAGGGGACCCCATGTTCCCATAAGAGTTATTCCAGCCTCCATCCCCCCACCACTTTTGAATTTCCTTTGTCCTCTCTCTCTGCTTCGCCCATTTGGTAGTAGCATCTTCATTCCAAACTGTCGTGTTTTCACCTGTAACTTCCTTAAGATACTGTTTCTCGAAACTACTTCTGGGCACCCCAGGTTGATAACGCCCATGCACGGACGCCTGGCCCAGAACCCTGAGATGCCGGGCGTCACCCAGAGCCTTCTTTGTCCTGGCATGTCCTTGCCAGAGGAAGGAGACAAGAAAGTATATTTGTTATTCTTTGCTGTGTAACAAATTGCCCCCAGGCTTAGCAGCTTGAAACAGCAAATGATTATCATGTCCCCACTTTCTGAAGGTCCGGAATCTGGGAGTACTTCAGCCAGGGGCTGGGGCTGACTCAGTTTCCAGTGTTGGCTGCTGTCTCCGGAGACCTGCCGGTGACTGGGGACCTGCTTCCACGTGAATTCAGGGAACGTTGGTGAGAGTGCCAGCTCTTTGCCGTGTGGCTTGTCCACAGGCTGAGTCGCTCCTGCCACAGAGCGCGGGGCCGCACCGCAAGACGGAAGCCACCGCGTCGTTCAGAGCTGGCTCTCGGGATCCACATCCCGTCACTTCTGCCTCCCTCGGTGGGTCACGCGGACCTCGCCTAGTAGGGGACGGCACACGAGTGTGAACACCAGGAGGCCAGGATGACACCAGGGGATGTCACGGAGTCTGGCTGCACGGACGGCGAGGCATTTCGTCTGAACAGTGTCATGCTGTACACAGGTCGTCCAGAAAGGTGGCTTTGACGACTCTGTGTGTTACTTTTCTGCATGATGAAACGGAGTCTTTGAAAAGAGTCATATAGTGGTCTACCTGACATCATCCACCATGAGAGGCATGCTTCCTTGAAGCAGCAGTTTCCAGAAGAGCAGCAGGGCGCCGCGTGCAGAGACGCCAAGATCCGAGATGCACCTGCTACCGGACGGTGCGGGTGTGCGGCGGGGACGGGCCTGCTTGGCGGGCGGGGCTGGGGGGCGGCTGCGGCACTGCCCCGGCGCTGCGCCGCGAAGAGCCCCGCCAGCTCCGCCGCGCTGGGACGCTGAGGGCCCTCAGCCCCTCGGGCGGACTGGCGCTGACGGGCCCGCAGGTCCCTGGCCACTCGGCGCCCGCCCTCGCGCCGTGCGGGGCCCTGGCGGGACGCGCCGCGGCTCTGGGGACGCGCGAGGCCCGCAACAGGCCGCCCAGTCCTGCTGTTGGCTGCTGGGTCTGATCGTGGAAGTGGAAACCGGGAATTGAAGAAACAAGAAATTGAGGGACAGGAAGATTCGAACAGGGCAACTCTAGAATTTCAGAAATTTACAGAGAGACAGAATGCAAAGAGAATGAGCAGCGAACAACTAAAATAAAATAAAATAAAGTGAGCTACAAATAGCTTCCCCTTGGAGAAGTAACCTAATTTGATTATAAGCAACAAGCTATTCCTAGTAAATTTTTGTGAGCTTAGTATATATTTTCATAAATAATATTTAGTTTTAAACATAATTTCCATAAGAAAAAATTGGCTTCAAAATCACTTCTGCCACATATATGTAACAAAATTGTAACAAAATTGTGTATGTAACATATATGTAACAAAATTGTAACAAAATTATGTATGTAACATATATGTAACAAAATTGTGTAACTAGGTTGAATTCAACATTGTCGGAGGTTGTTTTATTTTTTCATATTTGCAAAAATATGACTCATGATCTTATTCCATACCTCTTTTGGAAGGCTAGTATCTTTCCCATGATTTTGGGACATTTTTCGGGATTTGTGTGGTCCGTTTCAATTCCCACCTCAGCCCGACCAGCGTGTCCTCCTGTGGCTTGTGTTGGCCGCTCCACCCAAGACCGGCACAACCGTGGACCACGGCCCCTCCTCTGTGGTTTGCCCAAAGCACACGGGAGGTGTAGTTTGTGGTGTGGAGTCTTCCCGACATTATTTGGAAGGGAGCGTGATGCGTGCCAGTAGAGAGGTTATGTACCATCACATAGCAAAGAAAAAACTTACAATTTAAGATTTTTGTTGAAAGAATCCACAGGGATCACCTACTACTGAGTGATCCTCCCACCGCAGCCTCCCGCGTGTTGCTGGGCCTGTTTTCTTTCCAGCTGTTTGCCCGGCACCCGCTTCTGCCTCGCTTACCGTCGCTGTTCCTGTGTTCTTCCTGGATCTTCACCTCCGCCCCTCCCCACACTCGTCTCCTTGTGTTCTGTGTTCTCCTCCAAGACAAGCGATGAAAGGCTTCTTTTATATCCAGAGCAGCGCCCAAGGTATTTTCCTAAACAAAAGGCCATTTCTTCTTACATGAGCTAACCCAGTCCCTGGCCTGCTAAAATCCACTGCAATCCATTCTTGTAGAGCAATTGTTCCTCATTCTCAAACATGATGGCAAAATATAAAATTATAAGAAAAATTAAGAGATATATATATAATTAAAGCTCTATTATTTCTGGCACTGGTACTTACATACTAGTTTTTTTTTTTAGCAATAACAATGCATTGAAGCTTCTCAAGCTCATTGGAAGTATACCACCTTGAACATTTTACCTGGTTTGTGGGACAGGCGTAAGTCTTTTGCACAGTTGACAACTCATGTAATCGCAAGCACCTGACAACTTATTCCTATTTTGAATACTCACGCATTATTACTTTAAATCCAGCGTGTGAAGTCACACAAAAGGAGGCAATTGTCAGTGAATGGCACAGTACAGCTTTTTATTATTTGTTGCAATAATTCCTTTAAACGTGCAGTCACTTGCTAATGCATAGCACTTATTCAGCCAATTTCATGTGCAAAATACTTTCACCGTGCGCGTTAGCTCATTTCCATAAGCACAGAGGAGAACGACCTCCCTCTTTTCCGGGCGGGGCTGTGCGACAGAGAGAAACCGCCTAACGTCATACGAAAGAGAACTAGGACAAAGGTAAGAGCAGGAATGTCCACTGTATTCCGACCTCGATCGTTGTATCTACGTAGTTTTCTTTTTAAATGAGAGAGTTGAGTCTGGGTGAGCTCGCAGACGCGGGCCTTCGCGCCTTTGACCTGTGAAGACGGAAGACAGTGACGGCGTTGGGTCCCGCACAGGGCTCTCTGGGGAGACACCCGTGCAATTCAGTTGTATTCAGGCTTCCCCAGCCTCACGGCGCCGAGCAGCGAGCGCTCCTGCAGCGGGAGCCCGGCCGCGCCCGCGCTGCTGCGGGGCTCATTGCGCGTGCCCGGCAGCCTGACTTCATATGAACTCCAGTAGCTTCCCAACCATCCAAGTTTAGTTTTTACTGTGTAAGTCAGAGACTTGAGGGAGAGGCACGTGCGTTCAGAGACATAACATAGTAAGAACAGAATCAGAGATCCTTCGCCCTTTCCCCTAAGCCCAGCGCCGGTGACAAATGACGTCCCCACGTTCTTAGAGGTTGGCTTTCTCTTTGAGCACTGTCGGAGATAAAGTTCACCTCTCCTTGCCCACCCAAGTGTGTGAGGCTAAATCAGTTTGGAACAGATTTAATGACCTTTAATAAAAATTTATTTAATCTAAAGGTTTGCTTCTAGATATAGTGGTTGTATTCTGTTAATATGCTTGCATAAATTTATGATGTCCTGAAAATGTGAATTCAACATGGCAAAAATAGGAATATCAATTACTACAATGTTCTAACTACACCACACATAGTATGTGAGCAAATGACTAGCAGATACTTGCAAAAGTCAAGTTTGCAAAAGCAATAACTTCTTATTCATTTCTAAATATCCCTAGGGAGCCTGCGACTATAATGTAGTGCCCAGTAATGTAATGCTGCTCTGCCCTTTCCTTTAAATGACTGCCATTACAGACCCATTAACACTACAGGTATTTATATTCTGTTTTTCAAATAAGGCTCAGAAGACACATGCCAAGAGTTCGTTGAATGAAATTCTACAGAGCAACCTCTTCTAGCGTGTTTGAGACTGTCAGTTGTGATGTGATAGATTTAATTGTTCAGGAAAGTGGAAATGTTTGCTTGGCTAATGGTCTTTCTTTAAAGCAGGGTCAAATTTAATGTGGAATTTTTCTAGGAAACTCACCTTCTGTTTCTTAAGGAAAGTCCTAATGTTATTAATTAGTGGGAGGAGGAGTTATTCGCTTTAATATCTTCAGAAATTATTTCATTACAGAATAACATTTCCCAACCTTTGTTTTCCACTATCAAGACCTTAATTATATCCTAGATATATCAGTAAACTAGGATTAAGGCGATGGGTTCAGACAGCCAGACTGGGTGATAACTCTGTTATGATCTTCCCTGAAGGGCTGAAAAATGGAAATATTGGAAATATTGGGTCATGCTGATAACAATGCCAGGAATCATTCATAGGTTTACAATTCGTAAGTGGAAAACAAAATGAAATTGTATTTGAGACAGTAGAGCACAGTATTTGCAAAGATAGCAATGTTAACCAAATTATTCCTCTTAAGATTTTCTTTCAAAGTTTTGCTCTAACACCAAAGGAATGATTTTATTGGAAAATAGTTTTAGTTGATTTTAATATTATTTCTTATTTATACTTTATAAAGATATTTACTTAATAAATCAACCGAGAATGATGGCTCATACTTGTAATCCCAGAACTTTGGGAGGCCAAGGCAGGTGGATAGCCTGAGGCCAGCAGACCAGCCTGGGCAACATAGCAAGACCCTGTCTCTAAACAACAACAAAACGGTAGCCAGGCTTGCTATCCTGTGCCTGTATAGTCCCAGCTACTCAGGAGGCCGAGGTGGGAATATCACTTAAGCCCAGGAGTTCAAGGTTGTAGTGACCTATGATTGTACCACTGACGTCAGCCTGGATGACAGAGCAAGACCATGTCCCTTAAAAAAATTGCTTAATAATTCAAAATGGGAAATGGATTTAACTATGCATTTAGCACTAGAGACTTGTATCTGACAGGATTTCTGCTACTGTTTCAAAATATGGTAGGACATCTCTGTTCGTAATTTGATACCAACTCCAGTTGAGAATATCACAGGGGCTTTGGAGATCTTATGATCGTGCCTCTGTGCAGGTTGTTGAATGTTTGTGGAGAAGAGATGACGATGAGGTGATTAGGTGGCGTATTTAATTGGAGGGGATTTTGCAGTGTAGTTTTACCGTCATGCCTTGGCATGAGTACACCATGAGTGAACTTCGGCAATGTGATGACAAATGCAAAAGTGGAACAAAGAGCTCAGGAAAAATCTGGGAGCTATTTCTGCTCATTTTTATCATTTGCTAAAGGGTCCCATTTATGTAGTCGTGATGTCATTCACAGGATTGGGGTCCTTAAAGAGACTGGCCAAGGTAGACAACCCCACCCCCTGGAGACATCCTGTGCAGCCCAAGATAGCACAAATCTCCCCAGGTTCCCTAGTGGGGGCGGAGGGGCTTCTGTGCTGACTCCAGAACTGCTGGCCGAGCCTCAGTCCAGGGCTGCTGTCTCCCAATCAAATGTTTCATTTGGATTCTATAGTCCCAAGGAAGCTAGTATCAAGTATTCCAAATTTCTTCCTGTGAGAGACAGAGACGTCCATTGGGCTGGTATTAAGTTGCTTTAAGCCCAAAGCAGCAGGAAATCCATGCAGCAATAAGGGATGATGAGGAAAGTCTATCGTGACGTGGAAGTTTAGGAGCATGCCATTCCCAGTGTTAACTAATTCATCCGCTTAGTGGCGACATCGAAGACCCGGGTCTGTTCCGCGTTTATGTTCTGTCAGTCTCAGCACATCATCTGCTCCTTCCCTGGGCAAGTCATTTGCACCAGCTCAAGTCTTGCAAAGCCTTACATCCCACACAGCGTCGCCAGTCGGAAGAGAAGACAGCACATCCTTTTTTTTTTTTTTTTTTTTTTTTTAAGGGTGAGGGACATTTTCCCAGAAGCCTCTTAGCATTTACACTCATAGCTCACGTGAAAGAATTTTACCTTTTCCCTGGTGCTAAGCCAGTGTAAATAAAAGGAATTGGTCCAATTGGCTTACGCTGGTCACAGGGCCCAGAATCTCCGGAAGCTCATGTGATAAAGAAAATGAGGGTCCACTGGCGGAAAGAAGGGGCGAAATGGATGTTGCGCAGGCTGACAAGGCGGCAGGCCGTACGTTCAGTTTCCATTGCTCCCAGTTTAGAAAGAGAGTGGAAGATACAGTGCAGGATCGCATCCCTGCTACCACTGAAACTCTGGGTGAGATAACTGCATGTAGTGAGACTGTCCTGCGCACTGTAGAATGTCTGGCCGCTGGCCTCTACCGAATAGATGCCAGTAGCGCCCCCGCCCAACTGGGGACGGCCAACTCGTGTCCTCGGGGATGTTGGGGAAGGGGGCAAGGTCACCTCGCGCTGGGCGGCACTGAGGTAACAGACAGACACGGGGGAGGGGGACTCCCAGGGGGTAGGCTACTGCATGGTGGCTTTAGGCTTGACCACGGGTCTTAGGCTTGACTCAGCTGTGCATGAATGGACCGAGGCGAAGTACGCCTGCTGTCCCCTCCTGAAGACCTCTGCCTAGTGTAGGGGGTGTGCAGGTCGCCGACTTGCAGCTTTCGTGACTCTGCACCATATAAGGTGACCTATAAGCCCTCCCGTGAGTGTGGAGACCTTCTGGGTATTAGTGAAAATCAGGAAAGGTTCCGGGGCAAGTTCAGTGGGGTAAAAGGCAGAGGCTATAAGCATCGTTTCTGTGGGAAAAATATGCTCTGGGGGACAGGCGAGGTGACTCTCCATGATACAATTCCCCTGGGGGCATGTGGCCTGCCCAGTCTGTCAGTCAGGGGCGTGCTGCTGGGAAGCTCCTAGTAGGTCCAACGCTGGGGGAGGGGCACCCCTTAAGGAAAGAAGTGTAAAGACGGACTTCCAAAATTAGGGTCCCACCCGGGGCCTTTGGTTTGAGACACACTTAAGTACAACTGGTAGAGTTTAAAAGTTCAAGCTTCTCGAGCTCGAAGCTGAAAACACTCACCAGATTAGATGAATTGAACAGCTAACATGAGCTGTGGCTTACAGAGGCGATTACTTCAAACTGCAGCGACTCGGACAACCTGGAAGCTCCTCGCTCCCTTCCTTATCACATTTCTTCTCTCATTTCAACAGAAGAGAGCAATTTAGACTGCACAAAAATGTGGAAAATGGGAAAGGGAGACATTTGGGGGAGAGAAAACAGCAAAGATGTCCCAGGAGGGAGATAAAAAGGAGAAAGGGAATTGAGCCATAAAAAAAAAATGAATAGCTAGAAGGAGTGGGAGAAGACACGGAAACACACACAGCGAAGCACCAATGGTACCACCCGGCGCCTTATTTATTCAGTCAAATTCACATCTTGAAAAAATGTGGTATTTACATTTTCCAAGGGATAAAATGTTGGTGTTTCGCGCGCTGACAGCGAGGCTGGCTGCTGCGGGAGGGCAGCGTCCAGTTCTGTGCGGCACACGGCGGGAGGGCGTGAGGCAGTATTGGCACCGCTCAGTAGCTGAGTGACACTGGGACAATTACACAGCGACCCTGTGCCTCAAGTCCTTCCTCTGCAAACGCAGGCTGCGACTGCCAGCCCTGGCCCGCAGGGCTGTGGGCCTTATCTGAGTGGGTTCAGGGAGAAGTGCTTACCACACCGGGTGGCAGACAGCAATGAGCGACAACTGCGGTTGCTGTCTTGCTGATTTAAAAATACTGTCTTGCTTCCCTCCATCCGGCTGACCGTGGCACTTATCTAAATTTAACTGCAGCGGAAGGCGCCAGTATTCGCCACTTAATCAAACACAGGCTGGTGCTTCACGTCCTAACTGAAAACAGTAGGGAGCGCTACCGAAGTGAGAATGTTTATGTAGGAAACGCGGAAAAGTTACACAGTCAACAGTGATTACGGTTCTGGGCACACAAATGACCACAGGCCAGTTCACGAAGAGGTAATAGAAGCTCAAGAAAAAAAAAAGGAATTATTCTGCTACTTATTTTGATAATTGAATTCCTTACTTTGTTCAACTAAACAAGAGCTCATACATACAAAATAATTTTTGTGTATTATGGTGTATATAAGGTGCAAAAACCAATAAGACAAGCACCCAAGTTCTCACGATACATTTTAAACAAAGAAAAGGTAGCCTTGTTATGCAAGATCCCGCTCCTCCCTGAGTTCTGTGCTGACCTGTCCCAGGAAGTGTTAGCTGTATCTGTGCCTTCATTTCCCCACGCGTTTTACATTCCGCTTATCAAATTCCTTGAAAACCCAGATTCATGCTGGATCTATAGATAAATTTGGAAATGTTAGCTTTGTAGCACTAACTAATATTCTGTTTCATTATCCAGAAGAATCATCTTTTTTGTGTGGTTTATTTAGGTTTTTAATAGATCTCTTTATAAAGTTTTATCATTTACTTAATCAAGCTCTTGCACATTTTTTCAGAAAAGAATTATTCCTGGTTACCTTATATTGTCTCACTGTTTTACAAGATATTTTTTTAAAATTACATTTTCTAAATGTTTCTAACTATCGTATAGGGATGTAATTGGGTTTTGTATAACTGAGCTTATTACCCAACAAATTTCTTAAAATTCATGATTAATTCTAATTACTTATCTGTATAATCTTTTGGGTTTTCTGGGTAGAAAATTATGTCATCTGAGATTAATGACTGGATTTTTAAAATTCCTTTCAAATATTCTTAAGAGATTTCTTTTTCTTATTCTTTTTTCTTCTTTATTGTCTTTAAGGTGACCTCCAGTACAATGCTGAACAGCAGTAAATATCGTGGACTTCCTTATTCATGAATTTAAAGAAAATTATTTTAATCTTTCACTATTTAGTGTAATGTTTGCTGTATGATTTTTTTTAATTTTTTTATTTATTTTATTTTTTGAGACAGAGTCTCTCTCTGTCGTCCAGGCTAGAGTGAGTGCCGTGGTGTCAGCCTCGCTCACAGCAACCTCAAACTCCTGGGCTCAAGCAATCCTCCTGCCTCAGCCTCCCGAGTAGCTGGGACTACAGGCATGCGCCACCATGCCCGGCTCATTTTTTTTATTTGTAGTAGAGACTGCATCTTGCTTTTGCTCAGGCCGGTCATGACCCCAAGCGATCCTCCTACCTCAGCCTCTCTGAGTGCTAAGATTACAGGCGCGAGCCACTGCGCCCAGACTGTATAATTTTTGGTTTTATATTTTTATCAAATTAAGCAAGTTTTTTTCTATTTATGTTTCCTTACATGGTTGATGAATTTTATGAAATGCTTTTTCTACATATATTGAGCTGATACAGTGTTTCTCCTTTAATTTGGTATGTGGTAAATTACATTAACAGATGTTTTTCTAATGTTGACCAAACCTATCATTCTTCTAATAAACTTAATTTGGTTGTGAAATTTTCTATATTTTATATATATTGCTGAATTTGTTTTGCTCATATGTTTTCAATATTGGTTTATAATTTTTTCTTATACTATTTGTCCTCTAGTTTTTAAATCAGAGTTGTGTTAACCTAATTAAATAAGTGGGATGTTTTCCCTCTCTTTCTAGTTCTAAGAATAATTGGTAAAAAATTGGGATTATTTCTTCCTTGGGTATATGGTAGAATACATTTGTAAAAGTCATTGGGGCCTGCTATTTCCTTTATGGAAATCTTTTTCAATAATAGTTAAATATATTTAAAGTTTATAGTATTACTCAGGTTTTCTACTTATTTTCTTACTACTTTTTAATAAGTCATATTTTTCTAGGTATCTGTCCATATTGCACTAGTTTTCAAATCAATTGACTTAAAGTGTTTTTAAAAAATATTTGCTGCATTTGCAATTATATCCTCAATTTATTCATCAAATTTTGTTTGGTATTTTTAGCAAGTTTAAAATTGTCCCCCCAAAATAATTTTTGACTTATTTGATTTTATAACTTGTTTTATTTTATGTATTTTATATTTGTTTTTTATTTCATTAATTTCCCCCTTTACATATGTATGCTATAAATACCATTAGCTGGCACAGTGGATGTAAAATATCTGAGAATCTTAATTCCTTATCTGAAATATTCAGGCCATTCACATTTCATTATGATCTCTGATATGTTTGGACTTATTTCTATCATTTTATTTTGTGATTTTTATTTTTCTTGCCTGCTCTAACTTTTCTCCACTTTTTTCTTGCAAAGATTATTTTGTATTCCCTGATATTTCCCCTGTTATCATTACATGTCTTTTTTCTTCTGTTGGTTTGAAAGTTATACATCATTTTATGGGTCACCGTAGGAATTATAATGCTCATATATAACTTTGTGAAATATTAATTTAATCAATATATTTATCATTTTTCTATAGAATACTTTAGCTACAAACAACTTATTTTATAAGCTAGAGTTTCATGATAAGTCAGTCTTGTTTTTTTAATACCTATAAGTATTTTATTGTTGTTGTTGTTGTATACTGATTTGGATTTAACCACATTTTTCCCCAATAATTTAAAGAAATTTTTGCATTGTTTTCTGGCTTTCAGGTGGTTAAGAAATCATTATTATTATTTTTCAGATATGCTTGATCCGATGTTTAAGAATGTATTGAAGTAATACACCTGTTCAAAAAATATGTCAATTATATGGATTCATTTCAATAAATTACCCACCTAGTGAATTTTTTAAATAGATGTTATTTCTTAGAGCAGTTTTTGGTTCATGGCAAAATTGAGCAGAAGGGCCAGAGATTTCCCGTATTCTCCTTCCACCCGCTCGTGGCCAGCCTCCTCCGCAACCCGACCAGGGTGGGACGTTTGTTACAGTAGACGAAGCTACATGGAACACATGCTAATTACTGAAAGGTCACAGGTTACATTAAGGTTCACTCTTGGTATTGTACATTCTGTGAATGTTGAGAAATGCATAATGACATTATCCACCACTGTAGTGTCACACAGAATAGTCCCACTGCCTTAAAATCCTTTGTGCTGCTGGCGAAGGATATTGATGACAGAGAAGCGTGTGCATGTTTGGGGACAGGGGACACATGGGAAATCTATGTACCTTCCTCTCAATTTTGCTGTGAACCTAAAACTGCTCTAAAATTAAAGTCCATTTTTAAGAAATCCTCTGTGCCCTGCCTGCTCAGGCCCAATCCCTGGCCACCACTCACCTTGGTACTGGTCTCCATAGTTTTCACCCTTTCCAGCATCGTGGATCTCACAGGATGTAGCCTTTCAGATCGGCTTCTTTCGCTTAGTAATATGCATTTAAGGTTGTTCCACATCTTTTGATGGCATGATGGCTCATTGCTAATTACTACTGAACAATATTGAATTGTCTGGTTGGACCACAGTTTATCCATTCACTCTACTGAAGGACATCTTGGTTACTTCCAAGTTTTAGCAAGAATGAATAAAACTGCTATAAACACCTGTGTGTGGATTTTTGTATGGACATAAATTTTCAACTTATTTGGGAAAAAAAAACAAGGAATGAAATTGCCAGATCATATGATAACAGTTTGTTTATTTATTTATTTATTTTAAAGTGATATCTATTCTAGCATGGTTTGTAGTGGGAGAAAGAGAAAAGAATGAAACAAATGAAATGAAACAAACTAAGTATCAAGTGATGGAGGAAGAGCTGAATGAAACATGGTACATACAGAGTAGGTACCATTTTGCAACCATTAAAATTACAGTTGGTCCCTGACTTATTATGGTTTCACTTACAATTTTTCTTTTTCTTTCTTTTTTTTTTTTTATTTAAGAATATTACGGGGGTACAAACATTTTGGTTTCATAAATTGCCTTTGCACCATCCGAATCAGAGCTACAACTGTGCCCATTCCTCACACAGTGCACACTGCACCGGTTAGGTGTGAATATGCCCATCCTATCCTCCCCCCACCCACCTGCCCAACGCCTAATAAATGTTACTTCCATATGTGCACATAAGTGTTGCTCAGTTAGTACCAATTAATGGTAGTACATGTGGTGCTTGTTTTCCTATTCTTGTGACACTTGACTTTGAAGAATGGGCTCCAGCTCCATCCAGGATAATACAAGAGGTAGTTCATCATTTTTTTTTTTTTTACGGCTGAGTAGAACTCCATGGTGTACATATATCACATTTTATTAATCCACTCATGGATTAATGGGCACTTGGGTTGTTTCCACATCTTTGCAATTATGAATTATGCTGCTGTAAACATTCGAATGCTGATGTCCTTTTTATAGAATGTCATTTTTTCCTTCATGTAGATAACCAGTAGTGGGATTGCTGGATCAAATGGTAGTTCTACTTTTAATTTTTTGAGGTATCTCCATACTACTTTCCACAGAGGTTGTACTAGTTTGTAGTCCCACCAGAAGTGTATGACTCTTCCTATCTCTCTGTGTCCACACCAACATTTATTACTTTGGGACTTTTTGATAAAATCTGTTCTCACTGAAATTAAGTGATTGCCTTTGGCATCTTCTTCATAAATTCTTTGCCTAGGCCCATGTCTATAAGAGTTTTTCCAACACTTTCTTATAGAATTCTTATAGTTTCATGTCTTAGGTTCAAATCTGTTATCCATCATGAGTTGATTTTTGTGAGAGGTGAAAGGTGTGGATCCTGTTTCAGTCTTCTACATGTGGCTATCCAGTTTCCCCAGCACCATTTATTAAATGAGGATCCTTTTCCCCAGTGCATGTTTTTGTCTGCTTTGTCAAAGATTAGATGGCTATATGAGGATGGTTTTGTATCTGGGTTCTCAGTTCTGTTCCATTGGTCTATGTCTTTGTTCTTGTGCCAGTCAAATGCTGTTTTAGTTATTATAGCCTTGTAGTATAGCTTAAAGTCTGATAAATTGATGTTTCCCAATTTGTTCTTTTTGCTTTTGCTATATAGGGTTTTCTCTGGTTCCGTTCGAAGTATAGAATAATTTTTTCTAGATGTGTGAAAAATTATGTTGGTATTTTAATAGGGATTGCATCAAATCTGTAGATAACTTTGGGTAGTAGAGTAAGGTGAAAGACCTCTGCAGGGATAATTATGAAACACTGAGGAAGGAAATAGCAGAGGATGTAAACAGATGGAAAACCATACCATGCTCATGGGTTGGCAGAATCAACATTGTTAAAATGTCTATATTACCCCAAGAGTATGTTTTATTTTGTAAGAAATTGGTTCTTTCCTTTCCTCCAGGTGGATTAGGCTCTAATTAAGACCCTAATAGTTGAGGCTCTGGTAAAATAGTCTCCTGAGGACGTAAGTTATTATGAAGAATAGAATTTGCTGGTGTACTTCAAAATGTTCCTTTTCCTTTCCTCCTGACAGAAACGTGAGGGGATTTTTCTCCACTATTCACTGCAAGAGACTGGTTGAGCTTCTGGAATTAAAGCTCACAAAAGTGTGGGGCCACCCATTGACTGGATTCCCAGGAGTCTTCCTCTCTCAGAAGTGTCTACACTGAGCCTCTAGCAACTCATGACAGTTCAGGTTCTACTCTCCCACGGGCTCCTGTGGCAGCCTCGGCTGGAGGGTTGGAGGTGGGGTGGGTGTTACGCTTCTGTGCGCTGCGACCCTCCGTACCCACCTGTGTTTCCTTCCAACAGTGGCTGGTCCTGTGATGTGAGTCCTCCAATGGATCCGACAAGAGTTGATTTTCATGTTCTTTAGCTTTTTACTTGTTGTTAGAGTGAGTCACAACTTCCAAGCTTCCACGTGGTAGACTGGAACCTGCAAAACTGGAGTTCTCTCCATCCAGTGAATTTTAAATTTCATATATTACCTTTTTTTTAATTTCTAGAATTTCTATTTGTTCATTTACCAGATTTTCTTGCTCAATTCTCATGACCTGTTTTATTGCCTCTATTATTTGTTTAGATATCATAAGCATACTCATTTTGTTTTCTAAATGTAATGGTTCTGAAAATCTGAAATGTTCCTGGGTCTAATTCCATTTATTCTACTGTTCTTGGATCTTTGTGTGCATATTCTTGTAGTCTTGTGCCTTTTTAAAGAATTTTCATTGCACATCTATGTTCGTTGGAACTTTATTTGTGAGAATTTTTGAAACTTCAACTGAGTATCTATTCCTGCAGAGATGATTTGCTTTTAACTTCTGCCAGCCTCATGGAATTCCTTCCCCATTTGGGCTACCTTAATTTCTTTTCTTAGTATGTTCTTGGATCATGCAGGTACTGTAATTTCAGACTTAAAAACTACGAATAGCTGACTTATACTCATAAATTTTTAGAGAATTCTTCAACTACTCCATGACTCCACCTCACATACCCAGAGCTGAGATTATTTAAGGCAAGTCCCCTGCTGGGTCCTTGTGTGAGGTAGTATTTTTTTCCCAAGTTCATCATTTCACAAAAGATGTACTACATTAGGACTCCTAGATTTATGGGTGGTCTCCAATATAACAGCACTCCAGATTCTTTTCTTTTACCTCTCATGTGGCTTTTGAAATTACAATTGTGTTGCTGGAGTTGGCAGATGCCACACAGCAGCTGCTGGCATTGGAGCTGCTCTCCTCCCCAGAGTCGCGGACAGAGCCGCTTCATTTTTGGCCTTTGAGAAGGAATTTTCCTCACTTTCTGTTAGATATATAATTCACATATAGACTAAACATAATTTTAAAAGATATTTTGTACACCAATTTTAGATCTGTTCTAGCGATCTAAATTTGTTTTTCAGATATGCAATGACACATTTAACGTGAAAGGAAAACTTGGCAATTTAATTTTAAGCTTTACATTCTTTTTTATAGATTAAAAATAAATCATTTTATACAGCAGGTATTTAAAATGAGTAACTACTGGATTTACTTATCCAGTTGCTCTGTATTATATTCTTCCCAGCCTGAGGTTAGCGCTGGAACAAACCTGAACTGGAATTTTGGAGGAAGTGTGTGGGGAGCAAGGTGATTTTGTAATTGTAGGTAGAGTCAACCTTATTTTTGCTTTGTTTTGTTTGTTTTGTGTTTGCTTGTTTGGCTGCTTGGAATTTGAACTCCCTGACCATGTTGGGAACTTTGTCACTTTCAATGTCTTGCTGGGAGAGAATTATTTGCAGGTATGATACAGTGCCAGTGCCTGGCTGGCTGGGTCTTCTGGTGACCAGCAGGGGGGCACCAGGGTCCTCCTGGGACTGTTCCTCTTGAGGAGATATCTATTGCTCGCCAGGATTTGGGCCTATTCTGCATTTGTCCATGTTCTTCAAGCCTGGTTCTCTAGCCATGCACATGGCTTTGGAAGGCCGTCCTGTCGATGAAGTCCTCTTCTCCTTAGTCAGTCAGTTTGCCTCTTTTATCTGAGGACACTCACTGATAAAAGCTAGCTCTACAAATTTCTTCAGTTTCCATACTGACAAAACATTGAGACTTTCTTCATCTTGGTGCAGAACAAATAAAGCTTTGGCTTTTAAGTGGTGTGCCTGATTTCACATGTGTTATAGCTCCCTTATTTAACCACTTATTTTGTCATACACTGTGATGTTCTCCAGACACAGGGATGGCATGTTATAATATATGATAATTTATAATATGTAATTATAATAATACAATGTGGATGAGGGGGGCATGTATGGTGACTTGGGGAAAATTTCCGTGCATGTGTGTTAGTCTGTTTGGGGGTCAATACATATAATAATATAACTTCAAAGTTAACATGATAGGTGAGTTATCTGTTAAATGGATCTGTGTTTAAGGTGAGAAAATTATCTTTAACTTCATACAAATCTCTAAGAGCACAGCTACCCTTAGGAGAAACCCTAAGAACTCACTAGGAGCAGAAGATTTGATTGTTGTCAGTCTGTTTGTAAAAGCTAATACAAATCAGTGGGGAAAATGTTCCAAGAGGTGGAACATTGAAGGGGTAGAACTATTGGTCTTCACATTAATCTGAGTTTTGATTCCATACTGTGAGGCGAGTAAAGAAAAAGTAGGAAATTTATAAAATGTCTTAAAATCTAATGCTTCAATTTAATTTAATACATATTTATTGGTTGCCTGCTAAGCATAAAGCACTGTTCTGAGTGCTATAGTAATGAAAGAGGAGTGATCCTTGCTCCCAAGCAGTGTATTATTCGACTGAGTAGGTGCTTAAGCCCTCATATGAGTACCTGTGTGGCAGGTACTAGTCAGTGGAAACACAAAGATAAATAAGAAAAGGCATCATCTTTCAAAGAACACACACACTAGAAGATGAAACAGATACATAAACAAGATCCATGACATAAAGTGACAGTATTATTGCAGACATGTCACAGCCAGGGGCCTTCTTTAGTTGCTGGATTCCATTACAATGCAATAACAATAGGACCAATAAATAATCTCTCTTTCTTCAACTGCCAAAGGAAACACTGGGTGTAGATGCTGCTTCCTTTTTCAGTTATATACTTCCTACCTCGTTCATTTGTTCATTCATTCATTCATTCATTCATCCATGTGTTCATTTAAGAACTATGCATTAAATGCCTACTAAATACCTTTTTCCTGCAAGTAAAATGGTGAACAAGATAGACATGCTGGAATGTATAGATTCTACCAGGTTCTTAAATGTGCTATATTCTGTCCTATCTCACAGCCTGTTCATATGCTGCACCTTTTACTTATACAGTCTCTGTGCCTCACTGCTAATTTTACATCTAGGTTTATAAAGCTTTCTGTACACTGATCCTATTCTTGTGCATAGTAAACTCCTTTTCATCCATCAAATCTTAGCACAAGGGAAACCCTTCCTAATGGTTCATCGTGCCCTGCAAATTTCATTCATAGCACTTTCCACACTCTTCAGCTGTAAATGTATGGATTCTTTTCTGTTCCTCCCCATGTTCCCCTTTTGCTCCCTTATATCCTCCCTACCTGGAAAACAGTGCTTTCCACAGCATAAGTGTTCAAGTAACATTTGTTCAGAGAAGGAAGGTCACAGACAATCAGAATGCATTGTGCTACATGCTGTGCCCCAGGGGCCTTGGACTACACAGAGATGGGTCACCGAGCCCAGTCTTGGGGGATTAATGATGTGTAAACTGAGAGCTAAGTGGTGAACTGGGCAGGAAAAGCCAGTGGAGGTGGGGAGAAAGGGAGATGGAAGAGTGTTCCAAGTACAGGAAACAACATGTAGAGAGGACAGGGAGGGAGATACTTGGAGTCTCATGGAGCTGCACAGGACATGCAACATTCAGTTACCCTGGGACACGCCAGGGCACGTGTTCACATGCCCAACACAGAGCCCACGTCCAGTCTGAGCACAGTGTAAAAGCAAATGCCCCAGGTCGGTGCCAGCAAAGTCGCCATTGCCTCCTGCGATGGCTGGTTCTGCTTTTCTGTGATCGTCTCACCCCGTCAAGAAGAGGCAAATGGCGGCAGCTGTGAAATTGCTAGCAAAGATGCAAACCTGACTAGGCCTCTGCCCAGCGAGACAGCCAGGATACTCGTAGCCTGTCTCCAGCGTGGCGTGGCGGGGGAGCTGCCATAGATTCTGTCCTCGGCACGTCACTCAGTCCTGCAGGCAGGCTCCAGTGCCCAGGGTGTGCAGGCCGTGCACACCAGTGGTGGCCGTTCCTGGTCTCTAGCTCCTCTTCTGTTGGAAATGCCGGGGCTTATTTTCAGCTTAATCCCTTCCATGCGTCTATGTATGTTGCTTCAGTTGTGTGTGAAAATCCATGGTTCACATATTTTTAATTCAGAATATTACAGGGGCACAAATGCTTTGGTTGTGTATATTGCATTTGCACCACCTGAGTCAGAGCTGCCAGCGTGCCCATCCCCCAGACAGCACGTCCTGCACACAGTAGGTGTGAATATACCCCCCCACCCGCCCGACATCTGTTATCCACTGTGAGTTGACTTTGTGAGAGGTGAGAGGTGCAGATCCTGTTTCAGTCTTCTACATGTGGATATCCAGTTTTCCCAGCACCGTTTACCGAATAGGGATTTTTTCCCAGTGTATGTTTTTGTCGGCTTTGTCAAAAATCAGATGACAATATCTAGGTTCTCAGTTGTGTTCCATTGGTCTGTGTCTCTGTTCCATGCTGTTTTGTTTACTATAGTCTTATAGTATAGTTTGATGGCTCCCAATTTGTTCTTTTTGCTTAAGGTTGCTTTTGCAACCAGAGTCTTCTCTGGTTCCATATGGAATGCAGAATTATTTTTTTCTAGATCTACATTGATATTTTAATAGGGATTGCATCAAATCTGTAAACCACTTTGGGTAGTATAGACATTTTAACAATATTTATTCTACTGATCCATGAGCATGGTATGGAAACTCTTCATGTAAACCATACTACATCATATGTTAATAGTGGCTTTTCATTTTGGATTTTATTTCTAAATTGAAGTATTGAATACATAGTTCTTATGGTGTCATTTTTCTCTGGTCATGCAACTTAAATCTTCCTGTCAACTTATTCTCTATAATAAATGTCTATGCTACAAGTCCGAAAACCTGTAATTGACTCACCGTAGGCAGACAGTGATTTCCTGGTGATAAGACAGCGGGTTTTCAGTGCAGGTGGCCAAATGTTTTACCTATTCAGATAGTTTATCTGGTGTTCAGAAGTTTACCTATATGTCTTCTATATGCATGTTGAATTTTCATTTTATTCTGTATAAAAGCAGGCAGGGTTGGGTGGTAGAATGAGTAGTTAGAAGATCTGTTTTAAAATCTTATGCATGGTGTAATCTTTGCCAGAGTGTATCTGCTAAGAGCCGCAGCTGCCTTCCTTGAAGAAGGGAACAGCAATCCTTACTTCGTGAGTGTCATAAAGATGGAATGAAATACTGATTTAAAACACAAGATTTAATTAGTAGATGTACAACTAACTAGTTGCCTTCTTTAGTTATTAATAATATTAATTAATCCATATATATATAATTTATTAATACGGCATTCATTTTCTTTAAAATTTTTCATAAATTCATCACAAAAACATATTTACAGACTTTTGCTCTATGGTTATGGCATTCCTCAGGCTCGTAAGTAGAAGCTCATTGTTTCAAAATAGACTCAGTCTCAGTTTTCCTGGAATAAGGTTCTCTACTTTGGATTTTTTTTGTACACTCCCACTTCTTTTTGGGCACAATTTGTCATTATTCTTTTCCATGACTTTAAAAACCAGATGTTCAGAAACAGAATCTATTTATTCTTCTGTATCACTTTTAACCTTACATTTCTTTAAGCCTAATCCTGGTTGGCAAATACACAGTATTGGAAAAACAAAGCTGGGCACAGTGGCTCACGCCTGTAATCCTACCACTCTGGGAGGCCAAGAAGGGAAGGCTGCTTGAGTTCAGGAGTTCAAGAGCAGCCTGAGCAAGAGCAAGACCCCCATCTCTACAAAAAATAGAAAAATTAGCCGGGCATGGTGGCGCATGCCTGTAGTCCCGGCTGCTCGGGCGACTGAGGCAGGGAAGATTGCTTGAGCCCAGGGGTTCATGGGTGCAGTGCGCTATGGTCACACCACTGCAATCCAGCCTAGGTGACAGAGCAAGCCTCAGTCTCAAAAATAAAAAGGTGCATTGTTCCCGAGAAAGGAGATCTTGTTTTAATGTTATTCTTTTGTAATTTATAGCAAATGGAAAAGATGTCTGGGGTCAGAAGACCTTTGTTTTAGATCCAGTCCTCTTTGTTAACCATCTCTAAAACCACAGGCATATCCTACCCTCTCTAAAATTCAATTTCTTTCTCTGCATATTTAGCACTCATACAACTGTGTTAAACAAAATAATGTGTATCAGAACTTTATGACTTAGAATTTACTACATAGTAATTTCCGTTATTATGAAAATAAGAGTTATCCTGTCTTGCTAGTATCAAAGTAGAAAAAGAATTAGTCTTTTGTTTGGTTAGAACATCGTTTCAATCAGAATTGGAAAGCAAGGCCAGTGAGCAATTTATCACCAATTTTGCATTTTTTTCTATTTTCCGTTTGTATTTAGTTTTAATGGAACCTAGATATTGGATTTATTGGGGACAAGGTCAACCACAAGAACTCTGTAAGGCTAATTAAATTTATGACCGGCACCTTCAATCTTTATTTCTTTTTGGCTTGTCTACCCTGGAATACTAGATTTTTTAGATGCACTCTCAACCCTCAGATTTTTCCACCCTGGCACTCTTACTAAAATAACATCCTTTCTTTTGTCCTTATGTGAACCGAAAATTAACTTTTCTGTTTGGTAATTGAGACCTGGTCCCGTCAACTGGTCTGTTGAATGTCCAGGCTCAACTGAGGGATACAGGAGGAATAGCATTAGGAGGAGAAGGTTAAATCCTGCAAGAGGATGTGGCTGCTGTTGGAAAGATGATTGAACTTTATGGGGAACTCGTGGAGAACTAGAATTTCTAAAGGTAGGATTGCTTTTGAAGATAATTTAATATCCTTCATGTTTAATATTAAACTTCCTAGTTGGGGAGATAGAGAAAAATATTTTATTGGTGCAAAGTATAAAAGAATATTGTTGAGACCACAAAATCACTGGGAAGGGACTTTGCTAAGTCTGTTTCAGGGTAGAAGCTGAGCCTCCAGGGTTTACTGTGGGCTGAACTCTTTTGCTTGGGCCTAGGAGAATGATTTACTTGTTACACTGGAAGAAAGAAGAGAAAAGCTAAAAAACAAAGTGGAAGTGGAGATGGTGAAATAGAAAAAGAGCAACTTCTGCATGATGCTTTTGATCTTCCCTTGTATTAATGAAACAGGTGACTAAATTCACAAAATACTTGAAGTGATTTTGGGGGGGTAACGCATAGGGCCTGGGTTAGTCTAACGCGAGCCAGCTGAGGCCTTGTGTCCCAAGAAAAAACATGAGTCAGAGCTATGGAGAAATTAGTGTCTGAGAACTCACTGAAATCACAGGCCACGTTCTTGACTTCTCTATGGAAGGACAACTAACCAGTTAAAGGCCAGGATGAGAATAACCAGCCTCAGGGAGCTGGGGACCCGAGGATAGCCTCTAAATGGCTAGAGTGAAAGGTATTTCTGCTTACAGGCAGGCCCCGACTCTTCTCTTGAAGTTAAGAAAATGGAGACATGAGTATCTAAGCGGCATGCTTGAAACCATAAGGCTGCACTTCCTGTCTAGTGATACAGTGAGGAAACCGGAAGCCACTCACACACTCTTTCCAGTAAGTGCGGAGAGTCCTGCAGATGAAGTGGCCGGGCCTGGGCCGACTGGCTCACCAGGTGTGGGCCTCTCTCAGGACAGCTGACCCGCAGTGGCCCTCAGCCCTCATTTCAACTCGGAACGGATGTTTCTAATACCCACTGCGATCTCAACACCCTGCACCTGGTGCCGTCATCCTTGGGCATCCTTACCTGTCCATCACTGCCCCTTTCTGTCCCTTTGTGTTCCCAAGCCCCTCCTTCCTCTCTCCAAGCCTTTCCACTGTCCCTTCATTAGCCCTTCTGAGGCAAACCCGTGTTCCTGCATCCTGGAACTCTTTGCTACTGTTATCCTACTTTCTGCCTGAACGGAAGGCCCTCCTCCCTTCCATTCACTACGGCCTGGCTTCTACCCCCAGTCGTTCTATTGGCTCCATGCTTACAAGAACGGCAACATTTACAATATAAACTCACAATGACTCTACGAGTTAGGGAGCTGTACTCTTATCCACATCACACCGGTCATGACAGAACTGAAGTCACAGGGCTGGCATGAGCTTCACATAGCGTGTGCTTAGTTTTCAGTTGACACTTGCTATTATTCTTATCATTATCATGTTGTTTTTGTTGTTGACTTTTTCCTGTAAATATTCTTTTTCCTGATTTTTGGAGCAAGCTTCTTTTGGGGTTTTCATTCTTCCCTGGAATTTTCTGTGTTTCCCTTGTAGCTCTTCTTCTTTTACCAGTCCTTGAAAAGTTAATGCTCTTTGGAGCTCTTCCTGAGCTGTAGTTATAAATGATATCTTCTTCTACCATTTCAACTATCTCCTACCCACTAGTTATTCTAGAGTCTTTACCTCCAGACTGTAACTCTACTGAGCTCCATAACCATTCATGTAACACTACTCCTTATTTTTCCATCTCAGTGAGTGACAACACCTGCCAGTCACCCCAACCCAGACCTGGGTATCATCAACGACTGTCTGCCATGTTTAATCAATACTTTGACAGGCC
This sequence comes from Mirza zaza, assembly GCA_008750895.1. NCBI lineage: Eukaryota > Metazoa > Chordata > Mammalia > Primates > Cheirogaleidae > Mirza > Mirza zaza. Next base: position 24,069 of record VSMD01022867.1, on the reverse strand, counting down.
AGTTCTATCTTCTACACCTTTCTGGAATCTGTCTGCTTTGCTTCCCAACCTCCGTGTCACTGACATTTCAGGATTGCAATAGTCTTGTCTGTCTTTCCCACTAGCCTGTAAGCACCCATTAGTAGAGATTACGTTGTGTTTATTATCACACCTCAGGAAGCCAGTGCAGCATTCAGTCCATAGTAAGTACTCAAGAAATATTTTTTTAAAAGAATAAGAATGGCAGTAAGAACACACTTGAAGTTTAAATGTATTTTCTAATAACACACCTTAGTAAAAGGAATACAATCCTAATTCAAGTTACATGCCGTGGCAAGTCATTCTGCTTCTCAGTTGCCTAATCGGTAAAATAAAGAGTCTGGATGAAATAAATATATGTCCTTAAGCTCTTTAGCTTTACCATTGTATTATTTTCTGAAGATTCCTCCAAGAGAAATTCTAAATATTTCCACCAAAGAAAATTATTAAGCAATCTAGAATCTAGAATGATGGTCGCCTCTTGGTTGAGTCAACAAATGCTATTTTCCTAGATCCAATTATAGGATCTATAATAGGATCTGTCTAATTCCAGATATTCTAGAGCACTTGCAATTCAAGGATTAGTAAGCACCATTCTAGACAGGAGTTTAGACTATTCTAGAATAATCAGGACAATGTGTTTCTTTTGAATCCCTGTTTTATAGGTTTAATGTTGAGCCTGTGTCACAAGTTTCATGTCTTCACTTGAAAGCTACAGCAAATGTGAAATAGAGCAGCAACTCCAGAGTTAGACTGCCTGGACACAAAGCACTGTTCCTCCCTTACTTGCTATGATTTTGGGGAAATCTTGATTTTCTCATCTGCAAATTTGAATAACCATAGTAACTAACTTAGAATGTCTTGTGAAGATTAATCAAAACAGTGTCTGGTATAGAGTACAAAGTCAGTAAGTGTTATTTATTGTTATTATTACCTTGGTACTATTTTAATTACTTTTTTGTTGTCTTAACTTTCAGTTCAGGGGATTTTCAAAACGAGAGGGTCTTTTGTCACCTGTGGTTTCTTTTCATTCACCTTCGCAGAATAACACCTTCATCGAACCACGGGTCTCAGTGTCTTACATTTCTAACTTTTTAACCGTCTTAAGATGTTGTGCTATTTCATAGAAAAGTAATAAGTGGAATTTTTAAGAGATAAAATATTTAAATAATTACTTAAATAACAGTTTAAGCCATATATACCATCTACAAAGTACATTTTTGTATAATATTCAAGGGAGTTTATTTTGTGCACTATCTCTGCAGTGATGCTGATGATAAGGAGGACATCAAAGCTGACCTCTAACCGATCATTGTGGGTTTGTTCATTAATTAAACCACCCACCAAAAATGTTTCCATCACTGACTGTGTGTAGGATACTTGATAGGAAACTAAATTAAATCAGACATGGATACTACTAGAGATAAGAGAGCTATAAATAGCTTAAACCAGGCCAACAGTTATAAGTGTTATTTAAACAAGTAGTGTTACGCTGTGAAAAAGTAGGGAAGGAAAAGTTGTTTTTGATAGGGGCTTAGTTGCAATAATATGGAGAAATATTTTAGGTAGATTTTAAAGAACATTTGGGATTTGACATATGGAAATGGATAGGGAAAGATTAGTGTGTACAAAGATACAAACATAACAAAGCATAGAAAATATATGTAGAACAGTAAGAGGTTCATTTCTTCTTACATGTAGGGCATATAATAGAGAATAGGAAAAAACGAGTAAAAGATAACCATTGGTATCAAATTGTGAAAGGCCTTGAATACAAGGGAATAAGTTTGAGAAGTGTAGCAAAATAAAGTAGAGCACTAAAGACATGTGTAGTTAAGTTTGAATCCTGGTTTAGTCTCTTACTGTTTAGATTTAGTTAGACCAAACAAACAAAAAAAAGAAAAAAAAGAGGAAAAAACCCCAAGAAAATGAAGAGAGAGCAGAGGAACTTCCCTGAGCAGCGAGTTTCCTGATTGACGGATCTGGCAAAGAGCATTGTTAGGAAGATTGAAGATAAAGTGCTGTAGCTTGACATCCGCAAGCTGTTATGGTAATTTAATCTGTGGGTGATGGTTCCTCTGTTACTAGAAATTGCATTTCTGTCTGTAGTGGAAACTGAGAGACTATTGCGCTAAAGGTGCACACGAACAGATTTTCCCTGGCCCCCAGAGCGTGCGGAGAGCTGCTGCAGGACTCCCCCATGTCCACGGTATAACTAGGCATTTAGGATGGATGGAGACCCTCTCAACTGGAGCCAGTGGCCATGGCCCCTGAGACACCCTCAGAAGCGCTTGGGGACTTGCTGAGATGCTTGGCCTGCGGTTGTCAGCCGTGAGCTGCAGCCGGCCCTGCCCGGTTTCCAAACAGGGTGCCAGAGCCCAGTTAGGCTCTGACAGGGAGCACTCCCATGACAGTAATCATGCTCTTCACCACTTTAATAAACTCAGAAAATATGCCTTCAAAACTTTTCACAAGCCAGCTCATTTTGTTTTTAAAAATGAAAATCCAGCTCTTCATTATTTGCTTTTTCTTCAGAGACAGCCTATGGATTAGGTTACAACTGCATTCTTTATCCTTGCTATAAAAAATTATTACAGATTATGTGAGCCAAAGAATCATAACAGTTAGAGGCTGGAAGAGAGTAAACCTTCCAACTCCTTTTGGAATAGTATGGTTTGCTCTAATACTGCCTTTAATGTTTTGTAATGAATCACTTTTCCGTTGTCCTGGAGGATGGAGTTTTGCCTCACTTCTTTTCAAAGACTATTCTGGAATATAGTAACCCAACTACTAATTCATTTTTTTGTCTCTTTGGAATATTTCTCCTGACAGTCCATATTTTCTTTTCTGAATTTCATATCTAGCTTTATTCCCTTGAACCAAACTAAATAATTCATTTCTTCCCCATTTCAGCTTTTTATAACACATAACATGTCATTCTACTCCCAGTTTGTTCTACCTTAACTAAACTGTCCACATTTAGGGGCTTGAATCTTGCTTTATTTCCCTCATCATTTTACTCTTGATTTTGTTACTGGTGTTACCTGAATATCTACAGTATAAAATGCACAAAGAGTTTTCCAAGTTTTGAAAATTACTTTTGTAGCTATTGTTGCCAAGGAAAATACTTCTACCGTATCTTAGTTTTGTTTAGCACATAGAATCCACTGTGGGATAGATCTTAAAGAATCACTGCCAGATTCCTTTGTCTCTCTCTTATTTTTCTCTTTTTTCTCCCTGTAATTCAGAAAACTGGGCTTTATTCCAGAAGTAATTGGGGAAAACAGTAACTGCCCTGAGCACCATCTTCGAGTAGTTATGAAACACTTGGTGGCAGATTGAGACACTTGCTGATGAGATATTTGGAATAGGAGCTGGGGGATTGTAAATATCATGGAAATACTGAGTGAGCCTATAACAATTTAACCTTTATAATATTTAGGCTTCACTCCACAATGCGGCCCATCACGCCAAACTGTACTACATAAGGATCCTTTGGTATGATAGCAGAATATTCTTCCCCGTAAACACATGCTTCCTGTTACTACATTTGAAGAAATGTTATATGATTATGAAAAGGCTATGCAATTATATATTTACATATTTATATTTATATACTACACTCATTAATTTAAAATTTGCAATGCTTGGCTTTAAATTAATTCATTAGCTAACCAGTTGGTAACAATGGCTTTTCTGTCAAATCCTTAGACTACTTGAGAAATACAAGAAGATACATCAAACACCTGTAAAGAATATATATTTGTTGACTACAGTGTTTTCTTGTGAAACAATTCATTATTTTCAGCCTTTGGCAACCCAGATTTTTCATAGATCTGCCTCAAATAACCAGAGGCAGACAGGATTAAAAACAAATGAGATGAGCCTTCTTCAGTTATCAGCAAACATGAGTAGCTGTTCATCCAGGGCAGGTGGCCACTTGCAAGGCAGAAGTCCCTTCCGCCATCCTCCTTACACTTCCCACCCTCCGCTATTCCTGTTAATAGGCTTGTATGCACAGCCTCGCAGGGGGTATTTTTGCTCACAGCATTTATTTGTTTTTGCACAGTTGAATATTTAGATAAGCCAGCAGGTCCTTATTAAAGCCGCTAAGGAGTTAATATGCGTCTGTTTCCGCCGGAGATATGAGTTCTGTTTGACTCATCTGCGCACTCCCGTCCACCCTCTCGCCTGCCTGTGGCCAATCTAGTCCCCTGACAAAACACGGCATATTGACGCTTCGGTTGTCATGCATTCACACCGTACAATAGGATTACCCCGGGGCACTTGCCTTAATTTAAACTTTTACTTTTCAATTCCAGAAAAATTCCATTTGATGAGCTTCTCTGTTACGGATTCTGTGCTGCATTCTTCTACAACCAGTACCATATCAGTGAGAGGAGGAGAAAATGGTTTGTCTCCATTTTAAAAAGGTATCACTTCTGAAAATATGTTTTCAGAGACTAGCGAACTGTAGGCACCCAAATAAATATTTCTTCCTCCCTCCTGCCCTTCCTATCCTCTGAAACTTGAACATCTAAACATTTGGGCAGTTTGTGGGACGGCGCAGCCTCTAATTGTTTTTGATTTAGTTTCTTTGAAACTGTTCAGGGGTGAGTAACATTCCTGGAGCCCCTCCTTCCTTCCGATCTGGAAACTACATCCCAGGGAACAATAAATCTCAGATTTATTGATTGTGATTGTTTATGGTCCATTTCCCGGAAGTTGATGAATGCACAGGAACACATCTCAGCATTTGGTCTTTAATCGCTTTAACCGACTTTGCTCTTCTGTTATCTCTTTATATCCTTGTCCCCTGAAATGCACCTGAGACTCCTGGTTTCTCATCGTTCTGTGCTGGCAGCCAGCAGCATTTATTCAGTAGCATCTTAATTCAGGACTGTGTGAGCATTGGTAGGTAAAATGACAAAAAGTCATGAAATTGACAGTACAATGGGAGACAACCACATAAATAGGCATTTATGGAGCATTGTGCAGTGGGAGGAACAGATTCAGAGTGCCGTGGGGGCCGCCTTGGAAGGAGTCATGGAGTGTGAGTTAGAGTCAGCCAGACGGAGGGACAGGGAATGGGGGTGGGAGGGGGCCGTGCTCAGGAGGGTCCTGAGGGGGAGGGACCCATGGAGAAGGAACAGCGTCTACAAAGTCCTAGGAGGGAGTGGCTGAGTCAGTGGGCAAATTGGCAGGACTGCAGGTATTTCCCTGTGGTCAGGCTTTTGAGTTTTATCATGAGAGAATGTCAATGTGAAGATGGAAATGATGATGAATGATTGACGTTCACTGTAATTACAAATGCTGTAATGGTAAACACTAAAAGAATATCTAAAGTAGTTATATAAAAGTGTGCTAATTATAGAAACTCATGATAACTTCTTATACTTTGTATCTAATTATAACAGAACATATATATTAAGAGTCCTGAAAGGAACCTTATAGATCATCTAAGCCAATTCCAACTTTATAGATAAGGAAAATGAGACTCAATGGTATTTAGTGACAATTTCAAGGTTGTCCTGCTAGAAACAGAGCAAAGATACTGGATTATTAAAATTGTGTTCTATTAACTTAGTTGTACTATAATTTTATTATAATAATAAACTCTACATTTATGCTTATTTTCAAGAAATAGTATTATTCAGGCCAGGCATGGTGGCTCATGCCTGTAATCCTAGCACTCTGGGAGACCAAGGTGGGCGATCGTTTGAACTCAGGATTTCAAGACTAGCCTGAACAAGAGAGAGACCCCATCTTTACTAAAAAATTAAAAACAATTATCTGGACAACTAAAAGTATATAGAAAAAATTAGCCGGGCATGGTGGCGTATGCCTGTAGTCCCAGCTACTCGGGAGGCTGAGGCTGGAGGATCGCTTGAGCCCAGGACTCTGAGGTTGCTGTAAGCCAGGCTGACACCACAGCACTCTAGCCCGGGCAACAAGTGAGACTCTGTCTCAAAAAAAAAAAAAAAAAAAGAATAAAAAAAAGAAGTAGTAGTATTCATAGGGTATATTTACTTGTTCACCCTCAATTACTTCTTTTCTTCAATTGAAGTTTTCAGTACTTTGGTTATAAAATAATTACTAGCTATGCAGCCTATTTTGTTTGGTGTTTTTCCTGTTCTATTTTTGTATGTGTGACTTTGGATAGCTGAGATAATTCCATTAAGTTTTCAATGAAAATGTGGACCATGAGTTATCAAAATGAATCTCTCATATAGAATAGACAGAATCCACAGAATGCGATTCTGAAATTAATTAGTCCATTGGAGGTCTTTGTAATGGTAAAAACCAGTGTTTGTGTTATTTAAGCATTGTTGTTGGCAGGTGTATTACAGTGTGCTTCAAACAAGACTCATGCTAACAGACAATAAGATTAACAATTTACTGAAACAGTAAAGATAGTACTGCACTAGAGAGGACAAATGAAAATCTCAAGAGAAACCAAATGGGTATTACACAGGCCAATACCACAGTTTAATCCTCCCCCTCTTCAATCCCCAAATGCAAATGGAAAGTTGTTTTAAGGCAAAGTCTAATCTCTTTTGCATCTGTTCTCTAGAGCCTTGTGTTAGACAGATATCTCACTGCAGAGCTGGCATCCAAACAGGTTCAGGGAAATGCAAATCTAGTGCAGAATTAAAGCAAAGAATTCTGAAATTTAATTATCATTTCCTACTTTTTTGTATTTCCAATTCCATTTTCCTGAATTGAGGAAGCAAGACAGCACACTTCTCAATAGAAAGCCATGCACATACTGTCATTAGTACACAATGTTACATATTCCCCAAACCCCATTTTCTCAGTAAAGGTATACTGCAAATCTGGAGCAAGGGGGACACAGAATCTGAGATACACAATCCCTGAATACCAGGTTCCTGTCGTTGACTAGCCGCATACCACACTGTACAGTCCTAAAGCTAACAGATGTGCACACAAGACAAAACAAGGTAAGAGTAAGACTTCACGCTCCTTTGCCAGATGGGACATTACCCCAACTCCCAACTTAGTTTCCTGAAAAGCTTGGCTGGACCATGTAGAAACCTCTTTCTGCTTTGATAGAGATGCTTTTTACATAAAACCAAATTTCTTCAAATGGAGTTAGTTCTTTGTAACTCTTCTAAGCTCACTCTGAATCTCGGCTTTTAACATCCAGCTGAGAGGAAAAGAGGGCCTAGAAAGTGAAATCAGTAACAAGATAGAAACCCAAAGCAGCACAAAGGAGCTGGGACAGAGATGCTAGGTCTTGTCTCTAGTGTTCCTTCCTTCTAAGGCACCGGAGCTCTGCCCTGCTGGAAGGGGGAGCATTCAAAGAGCCAGAAAGAAACATTCGTCTTCATACAGGCGTGCTTATATCTGCAGTACGTGGTCGACAAAATGCCCTTGGCCCCCACTATGATCATCTTCAGGGCAAGAAGAAGGAAGATCCTTGATCTCTTTCCCCTCAAGACTATTGGAGCACGTGATGTGGTCAGCAGGTAGGAATTAGTGGTCATCAAAATCTCCAGCTTCAACTTTGCTTTATCATAAGCAAGGTTTGCAAAAAGGTCTCTAGCGCTGGCTAGCACCTGCTGTGCGGGCTGTAGACCACTCCTTCCCACCTACTCACTCCTGGAATCAGAAGCCTGGCTGCACAGCGTGTCCGTGCGGCAAGGGACCCTGCAAGGCAGTCCAACTTAGCACACGCGTGAACTGCTTTCAGTCCGTCCCGGAAAGTTGGTGATCGGTCCACGTGAACACTTCTTAAAGAGTGAAAAAAGACAGGGAAGATGGAAGGAAAAGAACATTTATAACAGATAATGCATACTAGGCTCCATACTGAGAAGTTGCATGTAAAACTTACAGAAGTTCTGTGGGTTATTATTGTATTTAGTAAGAATCAAAAGAAAAGTTCAACTTGCCAAGAGGTACAAGTATAAGTAGCTATGCTAAGATTTGAGATTCAGTTTTTCTGGACCCCAAATCTCATCCATGTTTACACAGCATCTCTTAAATTTTAAGTCAAGGAACACCAATCACTTGTCATATTTAAAGGTATTGTTGAATAAGGGTAATAAAGCAATTTTGGTAAACACTGAAATGAACAAATTTGAAAGCCATATTTTTTTAAAGCAGGAATAATAGTCTTTACTAGGTTTATGTACTCTGTGTTCCTCTCAAGGGTAATAAAAATATTTCACTTTTGTTGACGGTTTATTAAGTACAAGGCACTGTTCTGGGGGATTTAAGAGAGTTATTTCATTTAGGTGAACTAATACCTTTTGTAACAACCTGGATGGAACTGGAGACCATTCTTCTAAGTGAAGTATAGCAAGAATAGAAAAACAAATACCACATGTATTCACTACTAAATTGGAATTAATCCATCAACACTTATGTGCACACATGGAAGTAAAACTCAATGGAAATGAAGCAGGTGGAGGGGAGGGGGGATTACATTCACACCTAATGGGTACAATGCACACTATCTGGGTGATGGGCACACTTATTACTGTGACTCGAACTGAACAAAAGCAAATTACTACGTCATCAAAATGCTTGTACCCCCAGAATATACTGAAATAAAATAAAAAATTAAAATAAAATACAGAAAGAGTGTTATTTCATTTAATATTCACTATAGTTTTGTCATTAGGTCATGTCATCACAGATCCAAAGATTGATTAACTTGCCTAGGATTACCCAGCTGATAAATGGGAAACCCACGATTTTTAACCTGTAGTGTGACCCAGGAGTCTAAACTCTTAGCCATACCCCCTGCTGATCCTCCATATGGCATGCGATGTTTCCTTCACTTGTTTACCGTGACTATTATGAGGAACTATTACACTATTCCTTATGACAGCTCCAATGCCCGATGGAAATTCCAGGGAGAATCTTGAAGGAAAGGAAATACCAATGTATTCAATAGTATTCATATGGGATAGCAGGGACTATGTGATAGACACTCATTATTTAATATTTTATTAAATGGCCGACCATTTTGGACATATCTTATGCTAATAATTATATTTTCAGAATAGAAATATTATTGCGATAAACATTAAAAGGAGACTGTTTTATGTAATGATTATTTAAGGAAGCAAATAGTTTATTAGTCATCTATTCTTTCTCCTATGATTAAGAACTTTTACTAAGAGTAGAGTCAAGCAGTGGTTTAATTGGAACTTCTAAAAGATCGTAAGTTTTTACTAAAAAATTGATGTTTATTTTATAAAGTTAAAAAAATAAATCATTCCTACTTTTACAATTCAAAGACAAATTTGTCTTTCTATTTTTGTAGAGACTGGGTCTTGCTATGTTGCTCAGGCTGGTCTGGAGCTCCTGTCCTCAAATGATCCTCTGGCCCAGCCTCCCGAAGTGCTAGCATTACAGGTGTGAGCCACTGCACTGGGCTAAAGGCAAGACTTTACAACACCTGACCATTAAGTATGATGCTTGCTATAAGTATCCAAAGACAAATTTGAATCCAACTGTTTCAAATCTACTTTTATTTCAAATATAACTAATAATAATTATTCTTATAGCAAATATTTGTTGAGCTCTTAGTAGTTGCAAAGCACAATGAAAGTTGCTTTGAGAAAATTTCTATAAAGTTGATATTTTATCTCTGTTTTGCAGATGAGGAAAGAGGCCAAAGATTGTTTTGTTTTTTAAAATAAGTGAGAGGGGACAGCTGGGAATCAAGTTCAGATCTCTTTGAAAGCGCTCTTGAATTGGTCTACCTAAGAAGACCAGGTAAAAACTTAACTAGGTATTAGTGGAGTTGGAGATAAATTGTGTGTGTGGATAGATAGATAGATAGACAGATGATAGATAGATATATGGCTAGATAGATAGATAAATGGACAGATAGATGATAGATAGATAGATGGACAGATAGATAGATAGATGATAGATATAGACAGATAGATAAATGGATATAAATATTTGAGAGCAACTTACAGAGGCTTCCAGGGTTTAAGTGACCTAGTGACTAGGGATGAGGGAGAGAAAAGAAGTTGACTCAACTGGGGATAAGGATGGAATACATTTGGGAGTGGAAGGTGCTATATTTAATTCCAAATACAGTGTGTTTGTGGTTTATGTGAAACCAGCTTATGGAGATGCCTAGTGGGCACGTGAAATGTGAATCTGGATTTAGGAGACTGTTTGGTGAGTGCTCATCATATACATGGTGGTAAAACCCAGGAGTTCAACTGCAAGAATCATGAGAAGTATAGGAAGAGAAATGAAGATCAGACCCTAACAAGAATGAACTCATTAGATTTTATACTTTCAAATAGAACATGTAGAATAATAGAACAACTGATGAGTAATGCTATCCATAGATAGCATAGATAATGTGCAAAGAGAAGTTTGTTACAATTCATGCTGCATAAATATGTTACATAATTCTCTTATTCACAACAAAATATGCTAAGGAAATAAAACATATGGGGTTTTAATTTTCACATCCAATAAATCTTCAATAAAAGCATAAAAAGATAAAAGCTCAATATCTTTAATTCATTTTCAACAAACTATATATAATCAGAGTAAAAACATTGGTCTAGTTACATCAACCATGAACAGGAAACATGACTTCTTTTCATTTCTCACCAACATTGAAGTGAACCAAAGGAAAGAGGAACCCAACTTACAATATTTTTAGTTTTCAATGCAAATTATAAAATAACAGCAGACCACTTGCTTGAGTCTAACTTAATCTCAACACAATTGCCAGAGCTATTCTTTTAAAACTTAGGTCAGACCTTCTCACTCCTCCTCTTCTCAAGTCCCTCAGTGGCTCTTCTGGCTTTATCCCAGTGAAAGCCCAAGTCTTGCATCTACCTGTTGGTCCCACCTGGCTGGTGTCTGTTACTGCTCTGCCTTCCTCTCTCTCTCTCCTTCTACCTCATACACTCCAGTCCCAGACCAGTTTGCTGCTCTCTGGAAAAGGGCAGGCATGTTTGTGCCCAAGGAGGGCCTTTCCCTCAGCTGCTCTGTCCTGCGGATTCTGCCCCTCCCCCAGGTGTCTGCTTGGCTGCCACCCCGGTGACTTCAAGGCTCTGCTCAAATGTCACCTTAAATAAGTCAGAGTGAGGCCCACCCACGCCACCCTGTGGAATACTGCAAGTTGCCCCCCCCCACCTTCATCCCTGATTCTCTTACCTTACTCTCCATTTGGGGGGACCAGTTATATTTTCTAATATACTATATAATTGACTTACAGTATTTCAGCAAATCTGAATCAACGACTTTAGATGAGATTGATGGGGGTTCAGGTTGCTATGGCCGTAGACCTGAATCAACCATTTTAAATTGTACTTTCATTTTATGTGCAACTAAGTAAGAAAAAAGCTGCCAATCAAATTATGATGTGCCATCGATTGTTAGATAAACCTAGATTTTGTAGATGTTAAAATGTGACAAAATTTTCATCTTGAACTTAATAAAATGCATATTTATTCTGTCTAGTTTTTTTTTTCTCCATTTCCTAAGCCAGAAGGTAAGTCCGTTATGGCAAAGATCTTTGTATTGTTTTGTCCACTGATATACACCACTGGGTGCTTGAATAATGCTTGGCAAGCAATAGGTTCTCGATAAATGTGTGTTAGATGAATTGTTAAGTTTAGCATTTAGAGAGAAGTAACTGTGGACTAAGTAAAGATCAAACCAATGGAAGAATTAATGTCACCTAGAGATTATACACCGGGAACAAAGTGGCTCAAAGATATTACTTCTAGACGAATCAGTTCATGACTTTAGATAATCCCCTTATAACGCAGGGGGACAAGCACATTTGCAATTGTAAGTAAAATAATTGATTGTGTTATCTGCATTAGTTATTTATTTCTACATAGCAAGTTGTCTCCAAACTTAGCAACTTAAAACAAGGCACGTTTGTTATCAGATAGCTTTTGTGGGTTAGGAATCCGTACACAGTTTAACGGAGTGCTGTCCAGTCTCTCACAGGCTGCAGCGGGCGTGTTGACAGGGCAAGGGTGTGCTTTCAGTCTCGTGTAGTTGCTGGCAGGATACAGTTTCTCACTGGCCATTGGGCTGAGGGCCTCAGTTCCCTGCTGGCTGTCAGCTAGGGGTTATCCTTAGTCTCTTGCCCCATGGACCTCTCCCGTAGTAGGGTAACTTGCTTCATTAAAGCACTCAACTCAAGAAGGCAAAGGAGAGAATGTCAGGGTAAGATGAAAGTCACAATCTTTTGTAATATAATTATGGAAACAACACACCATCGCTGTTATTGTATTCTGTTGTTTAGAAGCAAGTCTCCAGATTCAGCCCACACTCAAAGGGAAGGATTATACAAAGACATGAATACCAGGAGGGGAGATCACTGGCATCCACCTTAGAAATCTGCCTACAACATTAGGGTGAAGACATTCTTGGAATTGCATGTATGGAAAGGAGGCGGTGTTTGCCTGTGGACATTCTAGGAGCATACTTTAATTGACACACCCCGGAGTACATATTAAATGATATTCTAAGCGAGCCTCCTCACTCACTTTGCATCCTTAGTGGTGGGTTTCTGACAGTAGTGCCTCTCTGTCCGTAGTTGGTTGGGTGATCTGTAGATACCTGACTCAAGCCAGGCTGGTTAATTCTGCCCTATAATTTTTGAATTTGGACTAGCAGACTCTAGTTCAGGATTGTTCTGAAAGGTGTGATAATCTTGGGAACTGTGACTTGATCATCCTCTGTCACATGGAATGAGAAGCCAGGAAAAAAATCAGCAGAAAGGAAAAGACAAAGATGTTTACAGAAACAGAGACTAAAAGTTGAGAGTGTTTGATGGATTTCCTGTGCATGTTTTTCATCCATTTTTGTAATAAGTTTTCATGAGATCTTTCTAAGTTATTAAAAAAAGTCCCACTTTCTTTTTTAACTAAAGCAAGCTCCAGTTAGTTTTGTAACTTGCAACTTGAGTTTTTACTAATTACCTCTTTATGAACACCTTCAAGATACCTTTGTTACTGCGGCTATGAATAGGACACACGATGGTGACTTTCCCTAACGAAGACAGAGGGAAAACTTTGAAGAGAAGGAAAGATGACCTTGGGCCTCTAGTTCAAATTATAGCTCAATTTAAATTCTCAGCAAAGTGGTTATTTTTTTTACTACTTCACTCTTTTTGATATTTTGAAAGTGAGCGTGTCAAGTAGTAGGTTTATAAGACCCCTGTGGAATTAAATAGGCAGGCATTTGAATGGTGGAATTGTCTCAAGGCACAGCTAAAGCCTAATGGCTTGTGTCCAGTCATCTCTTACACATGCAATACATTTGTTTACTCAAAAACTTGAAATGAAAGACAAATACCAAACTATAACACAGAGTTCTTGAAAGATTGTCTTAAGCTAACAAAATAATATTATCATGGTTGAATGCAAATTTTATTTTTAACCATGATTCTGTAAGATTTTTCAGATTTTCTGCAATGTAGGCAAAAAAAAAATGTATAGAATATTCTAGGAATCTGGAAATACTTAGACTATAAAAGAATGAGTAATAGATGAAGTGTTGTCTGCATTGCCATTTCCATCTGAATTGTTTAATCGGCCTCTAATCTTTTTCCAAAACACTGTTAAATATCAAGTCACCTCTCAGCAATACTGAGTCAAATGATGGGTTTGGAGCCTTTATAGTGAAGTGTCAGCTCTTTTCCTTTCTGTCTTTTATACGTGTAGCTTGTATTCTGTGCCCAGTTGACCTAATGTACGGGAAGTAGCTATCTCCACACACAGTAATCTCCGGGTCTTTGGTCAGTGACTTCTAGGTCAATGATAGCTTCATTGTGTTTGGTTTGCTTTTATATTGTTGACTTAGAAGAGACCTCCTGAAAAAGATGAGATTACATGCCAAGACAAAGTAAAATATTAAGAAAAGGAATTTTTTAAAAGGAACACTTTTTAGATCTCACTGAGTAATGCTGGAGAGCTTTTCCCATTGTTCCTGTTCTCATTTAGAATGAAGGGGATCATCTTTTGTCAAAGGGGCCGACCTTGGCAAGAGCTCAAGTTGCTGTTAACAGATCTTGCACTTTTGGGTTCCTGAACAAGTCATTTCAGGACAAAGGTTTTACAAGAAGACTCTCTGGGCTTAACTCACTGGTGGCTGGCATAGTCACATTTGTGGGGAACCGGCCATCTGTGAGTGGCAGCCTCGGGGACCGGCTGCAAGGCGCGGGTGTGAGTGGGTTGCCCACGAGCCTCCTGGGCGAGGTTCTGCCGGGCTGTCCTCAGCCCGGGAGCTGATTAAAGATGAGAATCTGCCGTGCCGTAATGCAATAGAGCCTTTGAAAGACCAGAAAACAGTATTAGCTTCATCATAAATCAGAATTGCTGTGGAACATCGCAACATCACTTTCATACAGCAATAACCTGAAGCATATGGTGAAATTCTGCAGATTCACAATTTTCTCTCAACTCCCAGCTCTCCCATCTTGGTTCAGTTTCTGATCATTTCACATCAACATTACTGCAAACATCCTAGTGGGTGTGCCTCACTTTAGTTTCTGGAGTTCCTAGCCCATTTCATAAGATTCTGCCATGTTATTCTACATTTATGGGAGTTATTTCTTTACTCGGGGCCACAATTCACTTCCAAAGGATAGCAGTGCCGTCGGGAAGGCTCTCCTGGTCTTATACCCCCTCCTCGCCACTCACTTCAGTTTCTTTCTCTTCACTGTTCATTCCCTCACCCCCTTCTTCCCTCTCTTTTTCCTTTCCTTTCCAGTTTTCTGTTCTTTTCACTCCTATTTATGTCTTGTCTTCTTTCTTTTAAAACAATATCATGACATCAGTTTTTATTTTAAAATTTGATTTCCTTTTTCAAAATTTTAAAACTCTGGAAACCAAAATAATTTTCCAGAAAATGCTTTTGGAGCAAGACTCAAGTGATATGAGTCTATTTCTCATCCTTGTTTATCTCAGTGTGAGTAACCACATACAGGTATGTTTGACTATGAAGTATCACCCCATCTTTACTTAGGCCTCTGAGGTAAACACACCCTAATATCTTTATAAAAAATATCTGAATTCTAAAAGACATCTGGCCTGGAGGTGGTGGCGCTCCTGTGGGCAGGTAGGCAACACACCTGCACAGCAGGCTGCTTGCTGCACGAGCACCACAGACAACTGGAACACGGTGGGAACTATTTGTGTGTCTAAATATTTGTAAACATAGACACAGTCCTTCTCCAAAACTCTTTGTACTCTCTTTTCAGAAACTTTTAAACATAACAGGGAAACCACCCATAATCCTACAACATTTTAACAACAAAAAAAGCAAAAGGTTAAAAAAGCTAATAATAATGAGGGCAGAGGGAAACTTTTGAAGGTGATGGGTAGGTTTTTGACATACATTGTGGTGATGGTTTAACAGGAGTATACTCATCTCTAAACTGATCAAGTTTTGTATAAGAAAATACACTAGGAAAATATGCTGTAAAATATAAAAAATGGTACTCCTGTACATCTGGACAGAGCACTCACTATGAATGGAGTTTACACGACTGGAAGTTTCCCCAGATAAGAACGTGAAGTCCTAGGACATTGCTGTACACCACTGTAGACCGCACACACGACACACTCAGACTACATTACATTTATGAAACAATATTTTTCTTTCTTCAGTAATAAATTAACCTGAACTGTCTGTAACTTTTTAAATTTATAAACTTTACTTTTTCCTAACTTTTAGACTCTTTTATAACACTTAGCTTAAAACACAAACACATTGTACAGCTGCACAAAAACTTTTTTTCCCCTTACATCCTTATTCTAGAAGATTTTTTACTTTAATTTTTTTTTTTTTTTTTTTACTTTTTAAACTTTTTTTTTGGTGAAAACTAAGACACAAACACACACATTGGCCAGACCCACACAGGATCAGGCTCATCAGTGTTACTGCCTTCCACCTTCACTTCCTGTCCCCCTGGAAGGTCTTCAGGGGCGGTGGCACGCAGGGAGCCGTCATCTCCAAGGACATCAATGCCTTCCTCTGGAAACCTCCTGAAAGGCTGCCCGAGGCTGTTTTACTGCTAAATTTTTTTCTTTATAAGTAGAAGGATTACACTTTAAAATAATGATACAGCAAATACATAAACCAGTAACATAGTCATTTATTATAATTATCAAGTATTATATGCTATACACAATTGTATGTGCTATGATTTATTCCAATGGCAGTTCAGTAGGTTTGTTTACACAAGCATTACCAGGAACATATGAATAATGTGTTGCATTATGACAGTACGATGGCTACAATGTAACTAGGCAGTAAGAATTTTCCAACTCCATTAAAATCTTACGGGATCAGTTGTGCAGGCCGTAGTACGCCAAAGCACTGTTACGTGCACATGACCGCACTTCTAAAACATCTATTTCTTCCTCTTTTCCATTAGCATATTATATTCTTATTCAAATATCCTTCTCCAAAATTCTTTGTACTCTCTTTTCAGAAACTCTTAAACATAAAGGGGAAACCACCCATAATCCTATAACATTTTAACAAGATAAGAAACAAATGGCCAAAAAAAAAAATAATAATAATAATAAATAAGGCATGGGGGAAACTTTGGGAGGTGATAAATAGCTTATGGCATAAATTGTGGTGACAGTTTCATAGATGTATACTTATCTCCAAATTTATAAAGTTTTATACATTAACTATGTACAGGTTTTAATATGTTAATCATACCTCAATAAAGTGGGTTTTAATAAAAAGCGGTAAAAATCCAAACCTTCTCATTTCCTATTATCTAGTGCTACCTGGCAAGTAATTACTACAAGATTTTAGAACGTACATTTCT
This sequence comes from Mirza zaza, assembly GCA_008750895.1. Lineage (NCBI taxonomy): Eukaryota > Metazoa > Chordata > Mammalia > Primates > Cheirogaleidae > Mirza > Mirza zaza. The sequence goes on along the minus strand of VSMD01022867.1, from coordinate 7,232 downwards.
AGTTTCCCTACATTTACCTAACTATACGTCTATGTATCATACATATACTAATATATGCATATGCTAATATATGTATATACTTATGAAAATGAAAACTTATAACTTTGCTATTTACCTTTTTGATTTGATATTATGTTATATAATCTTGCCAGCTTAGCACCAACAGATCCACACAGTTCCTTTTTCTTTTTTTTGTTTGAGACAAAGTCTCACTCTGTTGCCCAGGCTAGAGTGCCATGGTGTAGCATCAGCCTAGCTCACAGCAGCCTCACACTCCTGGGCTCAAGCCATCCTCCTGCCTCAGCCTCCCGAGTAGCTGGGACTACAGGCACACGCCACCATGCCGAGCTAATTTTTTCAATATATTTTTACTTGTCCAGCTAATTTCTTTCTATTTTTTTAGTAGAGACAGGGTCTCACTCTTGCTCTGGTTGGTCTCGAACTCCTGAGTTCAAATGTTCTGCCTGCCTGGGCTTCCCAAAGTGCTAGGATTACAGGCGTGAGCCACCGCGCCCAGCCCACACAGTTCCTTTTAGTGATTTCACAGTATTCCTATAGTGCATTTGTAGCATATTTTATTTTATTATTCTCCCACAGATGAACAAAATGTACTGTGTAAACACTCTTACACCCTTACACATGTCCCTCTCTCTACTGAGGCAAGATTTATAAAAGTAAAGATGCTTAGTCAAAGGATATGTAAATTGCTAATGTTAATTTAAAATTGCATTTCAAAAGATTGTATCAATTTGCATTCTCACAAATAGTATATTACAGGGCCTCTCACCCTGACAGTACTTGATGTTTCATGAAACTTTTTATCCCTTGCCAATCTGATAAGTGGAAGAAGGTATCTTATCCTTGTTTATATTTGCATTTTCCTGATTACTACTCTGGCAGACCATATTTTTTTCTACCCTGAACCTAGTTTTCCTCTTCCTCCTTTTTGTATTTCTGGTTTCTTCTTCAGGGAGATCCCCTTTCATTTCTTAAAAAAAATAATTCGTAGAAGGACTTTGTAAAGTGCCAATGTCAACACTTTTTCATCTTTTGCAAAATAAAATTCTCACATCTTTTTGTAGCCTTTCATGTACATTATGTTGTTCTTCATAGATTCCTTCTTGTGACTGACATAATCAAGCCTCTCTCTCTCTCTCTCTTTCTCTCTCGATAGCACAGATAGCATGTTCTTGTTCTAAATAAGACAGGAGAGAAGGTCAACTATACTCAGAGATTATGCATTCTCCTATATATCATTCAAATATATTTTTAGTTTCATTTTAAAAATTCGAACTTTTAATTTATCTGGAATTTAATTTTTATATGGTGTAAAGATTTCACTTTTAAAACAGAGTGGGGTGGAAGTTCAACTTCTTCCAATCTTCCAATCAACTGGGCAATGTCCTAATAGCATATATGAAATAATCCAAATTCCTTCACTAATCTGACATGCCACATTTATGGAATAATGCATTGCTGTTCTAATGCAATGATTTATTTGTTTGATCTTATTCTAATAATCTGTTTGTTAGGGTAGCTTCACAGGGTATTTTACAACACAATAGGGCAAGTTCTTCTGCAAAATTCCTTTTCAAGGTTTTCTTAAGATTCATATATATTTATAAAATTAAAAAGTTTGCCTCATCAAAACTATAGAATTTTGTTTAAAACAGTATGATGTTTTTATATACACATTATTTCCTCTGATTTTTTTGGTATGTTTTTCATAATAAGTCTCTTTACCTAGAGAATGGATTCACTTGGGTCATGCTTTATGTTCTCAAAAATTACAGTTTTTTTCTTGATAAATATATTTTAATTTTAATATATTTAATATCTTGTTGCTATTGTGGAAGTGATCTTTATTTCTTTATAATTTTTTTACTGACTGTTGATAAGCAAATGAGAGTTATAGCTCTTTATATTAATAAATGTATCTTATATATAGTTGCATCACCAAATTATTTCGAGTTCTATTTTTTATTGTTACTGTTTTGAGTCATTTAGATTTTCTAAGTACATAGTTCAGTTGATGAAAAACATTACTGCATAGCCTAGATTATAACACAATAACAAACATTGATTCCAAAGTTTCAGTGGCCTAAACAATAAAAATATATTTCTACTCAAACGACATTTCCACTGTGGGCAGCTGGGGGCTGTGTCCGCACTGCTCTGAGGCCCAGGCTGGGAAGGCAGCCACCATCTGGAACAGCGTTGACCTGTGGCTCCCCAACCACCAGGCCATGGAGCTGTCCCAGTCTGTGGCCTGTTAGGAACCGGGCCACACAGCAGGAGGTGAGTGGCAGGCAGGGGTGGGGGGCGTGGGGGGGTGGGGGGGGTGAAGCTTCATCTGCATTTACAGCCGCTCCCCGTCACTCACATCACGGCCTGAGCTCCTCCTCCTGTCAGATCAAACTGGCATTAGATTCTCACAGGAGCGTGAACCCTGCTGTAAACTGCACATGTGAGGGATCCAGGTTGTGGCCCTTTATGAGACTCTAACACCTGATGATCCAAGGTGGAGCCGAGGCGGTGATGCCAGCGCTGGGGAGAGGCTACAAGTGCAGATGATCATTGGCAGAGAGGTTTGCCTGCAGAGAGACCATAATAAATCAGTTGCTTGCAGACTCATATCAAAACCCTATCAGTGAGTGGCAAGAGACAGTTGAGCTGCATATGATAGCAGGCGTCATAGTGGCAGTGACACCTTGCTTCAACTGCACAGCTGCATCTGGTGGCAGCTGTAAGTCTGAATCCGGCACTTACTTTAGTCCGTCTGTGGCTGCCCATTATTTTACTTATCGCTTCCATCTGTGCCTCTTTCCTGCACTGTCCACTTGTCTTAGTCACAGTTTTGATATGCCCACAAGCTAACCCTAGCAAAAATGAGTAAAAGACAAATGTCACTGGAGAACTTCTTTGAAAAGGGGGAAAGACCCAATGATGACACAGCAGAAGACTCTATGACTGCCAACAAAATGCATTTAAAAGCTGCATTTAAAAGAAAATAACAAGAGTCCTAAATAAATTACAGGTTCATTGCAACAGGTGATTCACATTCTCCATGCCCATTTTGTATAAAATGTGGTGACCGGCTATCCAACAAAGCTATGAAACCTTCAAAAGCCAGTTAAAGGTGAGGCTCCAGAATACATCTGCACAGGAGCTGGCCCCAAGGCCCCAGCAAAGTAGAAAAGGAAGTGCAAGAAGAGGGTAGAGCAACCAGTTGTTGAGCAGTTGGCTCTGAAAAGTAAGAAGAAGAGGATAGACAGTGGGTTAGCAGGAGACCTTTGGGAAGAGGATGCATTTGCAGACCTGGACTTAGGGTGGAGAAGAAAGCAACGTGGATGGGACAGGTGCACACTGACCAGGGGAGGTGCAAGGTCTTGCAAGAAGAGATTGACCCGGAGTCAGGCAAAATGGAGGCTTCTGAAACCAGGAAGTGGACGGGAACCCGTTTGGCCAGTGGGATACTGCTGATTTTGAAAATAAGGGAAAGAAACTGAAATCTCTCAAACTTATGGGTGGCTTTAAAAATCTTTCTCCTTCGTTCAGCACCTCCCCGTCCCCCAGCATGGCTGGAAGGCCCACCGTGGCCCCCAGCAAGAAGGCAGGTGACACTGGCAGCAGAACCTGCAGCCGGACTAGGGCAGGCCGTGAGCCGGAAGTACAACGGAGTGGACGGCCTGGGCTTCTCCACACCCCCAAATCTTTTATATTGACAGAAACGCTTCCAAGTCCATCAAGTTGGAAGATGAAACTCTAGTGTTTTGTCACCCCCACCAACGTGCTTAGCCACATGGGGACCAAGTACCCTGCATCATAAGACAAGCCTTGGGAGTTTTTCAAAAGAAAAAAGCAAACACAAAGATCAGAAGCAATTCCTGAAGGCCACCACTTCATCAGATGTGTCTGCACTGAGAGCATCGTTCTCAGTGGCTAAGCACGTTGCTAAAGCTAAGAAGCCCTTTACTATCACTGGTGAAGAGTTGATCTGCCTGCTGCTGAGGACACTTGCCATGAACCTTTAGGAGAGGCTGCAGCTCAGAAGGTGGCACACGTTCCTCTTTCGGCTAGCACCATACTAGATGAATTGATGAAATAGCAGAGGATACTGAGGCACAATTGTTAGAGCGGATTAATAAGTCACTGTGGCATGCAAACCAGGGTGACAAGTCTGCTGATGTTGAGAACAAGGCAACAACGCTTGTTTGTGTTCAATGTATTTTTCAGGAGGATGTGCGTGAGGACGTGTTATGTGCACTTTTGTTATCCGCCAACACCACAGCTGCAGAACCATTCAGGCCTTTGGATGGTGACACATAAGGAGCACTGAGCGGGTCATTTCGTGTCGGTGTGTGCATGGACAGAGGGGCTGCTATGACATCCCCTTTCCCTAGTCTGTGGAAAAATTGTCTTCCATGAAACTGGTCCCTGGTGCCAAAAAAAGTTGGGGACTGCTGAGGTTGACCTTGGTGGAAGGGGGAAAATGGAAGCATGGAAAGCTTGTGCCCGGAAGTAACATATGTGGCTTTTGTTCACAGTTCACTGGCTGAAGCAGGTCACACATACACACTTAATTTCAAGGGTGTGTCAATGCAATTCCTTGTGCTCCAGGGGAAAACCAGAAATGAGAGTTAAAATAGAAAACATTTGGGAGTGAGCAACAATGAACGCACTACATAGTATAACTTGTAGATTGCAGCTAAAGAAATATTTATAAGAAGTCTTTATTGGGCACAGAATAAAACTCAAAATAAATGAAGTGAGCATTTAGTTTTAAAAACTTAAAACCCAAAAGAAATGAAAACATATGTCCATATAAAAACTTGTACCTGAATGTTATTAGTAATATTATTCATATATTCATAATAGCCAAAAAGTGGAAACAGTCCAAACAATCAATTGATAGATAATTTAAATGCGGCAAATCCGCACAGCGCAATGTTACTCAGCAACGAAGAGAAACAAAGTGCTGACACATGCTGTGACACGGATCAGCCTTGAAAACATTATATATAGCAAATGGCAGAGGCCAGACTCAAGGACCACATGTTGTATGATTTTATTTATACGGCAGTCCAGAATAAAAATTCCACAAAGATAGAAAGTGGATCGGTGGTTGCCTAGGGCTGGTGAAGGTTGAAGGAAATAGAAACTGTTAATGGATTTGCTTTTGAGGTGATGAAAATGTTCTAAAATTGATTGTGGTAATCACTGCACAATTCTGAATATATTAAAAGCCAATGAATTATATACTTTAAATGAGTGGATTGTATAGTATGTGAATTATCTCTCAGTATAGCTGTTATTTAAAAAACTATCAAAAGGATAATAAAATATATCTAAATAGAGACGATAAAGGATATTATAAATATGACAGAGATAACAAGTAAAACCAAAGTGTATTGTTTGAAAACATTAATGATGTAGTCTGACAAGACTGAGAAAAGTAGGAGACAAGAGAAAGAGAAGATACAAACAGAGGCATTACAACTGAAAAATGAGACTTGGGGAGCTACATATAAACTATGCTCAATTTCGTTGGTCATCAGGGAAATTCGATTTAAAACTTTAATGTAACAAATACTGCTACGTATTCACAGGAGTGGCTAAAGTGACAAAAGAGAATACAAATGTTATTGAGAATGGAGAAAAAATTAAACTGTCATGAGGGTAGAAAAGGTGTAACTACTTTGAAAAACTTCATCCATGTTACCTATTAAAGTTAAATATTTGCATAGCTAATGATCTAGAAAATCCAGTCTCAGGAGTTTACTTTCAGAGTTTGCTCTTTGTATTTAAATTTCCAGATGTATTGATTATAAAGAATATTATTGTGATTTATTTCAAGTTTTATAGTATAGAAGTCAAAGAATGCATTCTATATTACTTTGGAATTTACTTATATATTTAAAATAAATTTATTTACTTATTCTAAACTACTTTGGAATTTATTCTCTCATGGCCTAAAACATGGTCAAATTTTGTGATAGTTTCATGTGACTGAAAAAATATTTATCTTTGTTGGATGAAAGATTTATTAGATAGCTAGTAAATCAAACATTTCCCTCCTCCATTATTATTAATTTTCTGTTTTCTCTTTTACTGAAAGTATTTCTTTTAGAAACAAAGTGTTAAATTATTACTATGACTGTAGATTTGTCTATGATTTCTGTTTATTTTCTTATTATATATTCCAAGACTATGTTACTGAAATCGTGAAACTTCACGTTTACTATAAATTCTTGATGGATTGTCCCTTGTATGCAATATACTTCTCTCTCATTTGAAAACCATTCAACTTAAGTTGCTTTGCATTTACTATATTGGTATTTATTAGGTGTGCACACACATATATATAGGAAAATACATATTTCCCAGGAAAAATATATTTCATATATTTGGAAATATGTATACATATACCTATCTCTTGTTTGTTTCCTACAAATAGCCAAAGCTGGATTTTATCTTTTTATTTAACTTTAGAAGTTCTATCTTTTAACTAGAGATTTTAGCCCATGTGCATTTAATATTATTATTGATACATGGAAGTAAGTTTCAGTCTCTCAAATTTTACTTTGAGCTTTATATTTGGCATATTTTCTATCTTTAGTTTGCCTTTATTCTTTATATTTCCTCTCTTCTGATTGAGAAATTATACATAATAGTTTTATTCTTTTAGTATTACCTCTCCCTTTTATAACAGAAATATTTAAATTTATCTACCCAAATCTAAAGTTTACAAATGTCTGTATCTTTTCCTGAGGATAAGACGTCACTAGCATTAAGACGTTGGGAGTTTAAACTTGAGCCGCCTGTGCAGGATCTTGCCAGCCCCGCTCCTCCTCCCGCGGCCCGCCTCCTCCTCCCGCGGCCCGCCTCCTCCTCCCCAAGCCCCGCTCCTCCTCCCGCGGCCCCGCTCCTCCTCCCGCGGCCCCGCTCCTGCCTCCCCAAGCCCCGCTCCTCCTCCCGCGGCCCCGCTCCTCCTCCCCCGGCCCCGAGCTCCTCCTCCCGCGGCCCCGCTCCTCCTCCCGCGGCCCCGCGCTCCTCCTCCCGCAGACCGCCTCCTCCTCCCCAAGCCCAGCTCCTTCTCTCTCAGTCCCCGCTCCTCCTCCCGCAACCCCGCTCCTCCCGCGGCCCCGCGCTCCTCCTCCCTCAGCCCGGCTCCTCCTCCCGCAGCCCGCCTCCTCCTCCCGCAGCCCGCGCTCCTCCTCCCGCAGCCCGCG
>VSMD01022861.1:0-40762 GCA_008750895.1 Mirza zaza | reverse complement strand
TCCCTCCAACCTCTTTTATAAAGTCTCTCATTCCATTCATGAGGACTTTACCTTCTTGATGAATCACTTCCTAAAGGACCCACCTCTTGATACTATGTCATTGGCAATAAAGTTGCAACAAACGAATTTTGGGGGGACATATGCAGATCATAGCACAGGCTTCAAAGGGATAGTGTGATTCTGCCTGAAAAAGAATAGACGTCACCCATGAATGAGGTAACATAGGGGATTGTGTGTTCTCTTGGGAGAGGGGTGAGCATGTTTTAGTTGTACAGGTCTCCCTGTGCTTTACCCTTTCTTTGTTAAAGATTTGGAAGAATTAGCATGCACCTGTGCTGAATCCTATCCCCCAATGTGATGATATTTGGAGGTGGTGCCTTGGTAAGTAATTAGGTTATAAGGATGGAGCCCTCATAAATGGGATTAGTGCTCTTTTAAGAGTCCTAAGAGAGACCCTTGCCTCTTCCACCATGTGAGGACACAGAAGATGCCACCTATGAAGCAGAAAGTGGGCCCTTACCAAACACCAAATCCTCTGGTGCCTTGATCTTGGGCTCCCAGCCTTCAGAACTGTGATAAATAAATTCCTGTTTTTTATCAGCCACCCACTCTATGGCATTTTGCTATAGAAGCCCAAATGGACTAAGGCACCTACTTTCAGGGTTTCTTATTCAATAGATCTAGGATGAGTTCAAGAGTTTGCATTTCTAATGTAATGTTAATGGCACTGATCTAGGGACCACACTTTAAAATGTGCTGTCCTACGATATCAATTCTGTGCTATATTCTTCCACATCTATTTTAAGATAATAGACTCAGTTCATGTTGGATCCTGTAAGGAGCTATATTATATTAAATTTTCATAAAGTGGGACATGCTGAAGTAACTCAGTTGCCAGAAGCACATCATCAAAACTTGCCTTCTGAAAAAGGAAATAGTGAAGTTTTCGTTTCACTTTGGTTTAATGATTACTTGTATCAATTTTCTTGAGCTTTAGGAACAATTTTTAAAGAGGACAATTAAGAAATGTATTCCTTCCCACATAATTTTTGATAAGAGAAAATTAAACCAATTTCTGGTTTAATAATTGAATCCCTCACTTTTTTCAATTTATGGAAGATCAAATTATATTTATTAAGTTTTGATGTCATTGGTTTGATAGAGATTTCATCAGGCATCCTTCTAAGGATAAACCTATTAGAAAATAATATACTGTCAAATAGACTGGTCTAGTTTTCTATTTTCAATGTAAATAAATTAATATGGCTGACGTGTTTTATCATCATATGCAATTGGAGTTTTCTGTTGTGAGCTTTGGTGATTACTATCATTCAGCTTCCTTAAAAAGCCTAGGCATCTCATTAGTATTCTGTTAGTGAGCAGTGCAATCATTTGTGTAGCAGCTGGAGAGGATTATATATTTCACAGGACTCCTTGGATTAATGATAAGAAATGCCTGGTAGTGACCCATGAATAGAAAGCAGGAATCTTTCAAAAAGCTCTTCAAATTTATAAGCCTATCTTGTTTAGACTAAGTACCAAAAAAAATACTTATAGTAAGAGTCTACTTGGTTCTCCACCCAGTGTCTCTCTTTACCTCCAAACCTGGGAAGGCATTGTTTCTCTTCATCTATAGATTCAGCCTCACTCAAGATTCTGAGATCAGTCCTGCCTTTGATCAGAAGGCATTTAATAAACCCTGCAGGGGAAAGCAAGGTGGTTGGTAGTTTCACCTGATTGAACTTGCTAACTACTCTAATGTATGTACAGATTCTACTACCTAGGCCTTTGTCTTTTAATTAAACCCTAAATTAAACCAAGTCCTAATAAATGCATTCCTGACCTGCCACATGTATTCTGGTTTCTTGTACAAAACCCTAATTCCTCCATGATAAGGGCTTTGCCTAGTCCCCAGGTCTTTCAAGAAATATAATCTCAACTCCCTCCTCACAGTCTTGACTACCTTGTACTGTAATGCCTTTTGCTTGTGCATTGGAGATTCAAGTGCTTCTTTCTCTACATGGATGATCATCAGAACCAATATTTGTGTAGGACTTCACCTTTGACAAACCACACTGTTTTTATACACTTTATTTCATCATCAAAAATGATGAGGTGAGCATAGTGGTCGTATTTCAATTTAACTTAAGAAATTAATTTAATTAATTACAGAGCATCTAAGGCTCAGAAGAATTAAATAAACTATCCAGGGTCCCAGAGCTAATCAATGATAGACAATTAGAGGATATCAAGTCTTCTGAGCATAAATTCAGTACTATTTTTCTTGCCCTCCCTTTGTGCCAGACATCTCTGAAATTCTGGCATGCATTTCTGCTTGAATTTCTTTCTACTGCTTTGTGTTGGGACCCTCTTTAGGGCAGTCTGCTCTTCAGATCAAACTTGTTATTTCCCATTTTGCCTACCCCTGTGCTCAAAACTCATGAGAAGAAGAAGAAAAAAGCTTTATTGTCTTTTAAAATGTTTTACTATATCTGAATTGAGTACAGTCACAAAAATTAACATAATTTGAGACTATGAAGAACACCCAAAACATAAATTGATCTCATAAAGAAGGCTCCTGGACCATAGAAAACTTTATTTGATTTAATTCTATTGTCATAATCATCATTATCATTATTCACCTCCAAATACATTAAGAGTTACCAATTGTTAGAATATTGGTAAAGTGAAACTACAGCCTCTGTAGCTAGTACATTGGTTTGACAATACTTATTCTCAATGAATACATCCACATGGGCATGACCTTGAGCTTCACAAACTTTATTCTGTTGTACACCTCTGACCTTTAATTTTATCTGCCTTCTCCTAAACAAGGATTACATACATTTTTATCTTATCTTGAAGGACTACAGTACTGAAACCAACAGTAGGAAAGTCCTTTTAATATGGCATATTAAAATAAAATAGAAAAAAAATATGACATATTAGTCAAGGTTCTCCAGTGAGGAACAGAACAAATAGGATGAGTATGTGAAGAGAGAAGAGAGAGAGAAAGATTGTCAGAAATTTGGTCACATGGTTGTGAATGCTAAGAAGTCCCAAGATCTGCAGTTGGTATGATGGGGCACACTTATAACTTTGACTCAAATGGTACAAAAGCAATTTATGTAACCAAAACATTTGTGCCCCCACAATATTCTGAAATAAAAAAAATACTTTAAAACATGTATACTGAATAAACTAATAAAGTCTTATACATTTTCTCAAAAAAAAAAAAAAAAGATGGAGACAGAGGTGAGCCTGTCTGTGTAATTCCAGTCTGAGTTCAAAGGCCTGAGAACCAGGAGAGCTGATGATATAACCTATAGTCCCAAAACTGGCAGATTAAAGACCCAAGAAGAGTCAATGTTTCAGTTAGAGTCCAAAGACTAGAAAAGACTGATGTCCCAGCTCTAAGCAGTCAGGCAGAAGGAGTTTCCTTTTTGTTCTATTCAGATTTTCACCTGTTTGGAAAAGGTCCACCCACATTTTGGGGGCCAATCTGCTTTACTCAGTCTACCAATTCAAATGATAGCTTCATCCAAAAACACTCTCACAGACACACCCAAAATGATGTTTGACCAAATATCTGGGTACCCTGTCAACACAAAAAATGAACCATCACAGATGACAATTTTTAGTATCCTTAAATAGGGAAAATGTTCTATTTTAATTTCTATCTCCTTGCTCTTTTACCTTTCGTGAGAAAGGCCCACCTACTGTCTCCACATGCTGCTGTCCCTTTGAATGCTTCCCCCAAATTTGCTTATTCTCAGGTGAGAGTGGAGCTCTTCTATCAAATCTGCCAGTTGTTTTTTAGTTTTCATTGCTTTCAGTTTCTACTCTAATATTGCACCCTGGGGATAATTACTTAACTTCTCTAAGTGTCAAGTTTCAATATATCAAATAGAACCATTGATAGTAGGTGCTCTTAATAATAAAATATTAATTTTAAAAATAAGTTCCTTCCTCTGTATTCCCACTGCTGTCCTTTTAGATCAGAAACTTCTCATTTCCCTGTTATATTGTAATTACCTCATGCCTGAAATCTTTGTTCTTGATCTTCCCATCAGTTTTATCCTGCATCCCATGACCCATTGCATATTCCTAAAATACCACTATTTTCATGTCAAATATTGCCAAAAAGTCTTCAATGGTTTCCAGTAACTTACAGCAATAATTCTCAAATTATGCTTCACTAAACCCTAGGATTTTTCTCATCTTAAGGTCCACATTTCTTAAACCAGAGAGGCTATTCCATATTCAATATTTCTTCTAGTTTGTCAAATATATGACATACAAGTATAGTAACTATTGTATCTCCTGATTCTATCATCTGTAACTATTGTATCTCCCGATTCTATCATCTGTGTCATTTCTAGGTATGTTTTGGTTGGTTGTTTTGGTTTTTTTTTTCATTTTAAGCTGTATTTCCCTGCTTCTTCGAATGCCTAGTAATTGTTTTAAGTCTTTTTTTAAGAACAATTTTAGGTTCACAGCAAAACTGAGAGGAAAGGACAGAGATTTCCCATATACCTCCTGCCCCCACACATGCATAGCCTCCCCCATTATTAACATCCTCACCAAAGTGGTACATTTGTTATAATTGATGAGCCTACACTGACTCATCATTATCACCCAATGTCCATAGTTCACTGTTGGTATTGTACATTCTGTAGGTTTGGACAAATGTATAATGACATGTATCCACCATTATAGTATCATATAGAAAAATTTCACTGCCCTAAAAGTCCCCTGTGCTCTGCCTATTCATCCCTCCCTCTTCACAACCCCCTGGAAATCACTTACCTTTTCACTGTCTCCATGTTCTCCTTTTCCAGAATGTCATGTATTTGGAATCATATGATATCATTGCCTGGTAATTTTTATTTGGATGCCAGACATTGTGAAATTTATATTTTTGAGCACTAGATATATTAGTTATTCCTATATTATAGGAATATAATTCCTATAAATGTATTTTAGCTTTGTTCTGGGATGCAATTAAGTTACTTGGAAACTGATTCTTTCTACTTGAATTTTTAAGCTTTTCTAGGTTGAACCAGAGATGTGTTTAGTTCGGGGCTAATTTTTCCCAGTACTGACACAAAAACCCTTGTGCATACTCTTCCTGATTCCCCATGAAGGATGAGGTCTTCTACTTTGACTTGAGTGAACAGGAACTATTTCTGGTAAGCACCAATAATTTTTCCTCTGATCCTTTTGGGTGGTCCTTTCCTTATGCACATGCACAGGTCACTACTCTGATGAAGACTTGATAAGGATCCTCGGCAGTTTTCCAGAGCTCTTTCTGAGCAGCTTTCTCCTTTCCAGTACTTTGCTCTATGAACTCTAGCTAACTTGGCCACCACAGACTCCTGCTCCAGCTCTTTAATTCAAGGACCTTGCTAGGCATGGGCTGAAAACTCCCTGTGCCCTGACCTGGAAACTCTCCAGGCAGTAAGCTGGGGCAGTCATTGGGCTCACCTTGATTGTTCCCCCTCATTCAGGGATCATTGTCCTTTTTTCTTATTAATTACTGGAACCCATTGTATCTCATATTCTGTGCATTTTTTTAAAAGTTGTATCAGGTCTGAGGGTAAATCAACTGCCTGTTTTCCCATCTTGTTGGAAGCAGATGTCTCAGTCAAGAGACTTATATTGGAGTGTGTTTTGAAAAAATGTGTTTGGCTCTAAAAGAATGTTTTAAAATCTAGAATAAAATCTTAACTCCTTAGCCAGACAGCCAAAGCCTTCCACAATGTGCTCTCAGTCTAAATTTTGAAATTATTTCCTGGTTCCAGGCAGAGTAACTAAATTCAGCTTACATGTTTCCACCTCCTCATTCACAGGTTTCCTGTTCTGTCAACACAGTGTTGCCCTCCTGTCTACCATTCTCTGATCCTCTATTTGGTCCTTCTGACTTCATATGATCATTTTAATTGTGTTTAACTCATCTTACCAAAAAGATCATATGCTCTTTTAGGATGGGAACTATGTCTAATATCTTTATATTTTTTCCCACAGGCTTAACACAAAGACTTGAGCAGTGAGTGCACTGCTAACATATGTCTGTAATTTGGCTAACAGAATGCTGAATGGCCTGACAGTGGGAGCCTGGAGTTTTATTCTTGCTGGTCTTAATCAGTAGCACACAAATTACTATATGACATTATAAAAATAGGCTATGATGTAATTTCTAGTGATCATTATATGACATTATAAATATAGTCAGCTTGCTTTTTAAAAATCCAAACAGATGGTAAAAATTTTATGTGATTTCATTCTGTGTGTCCAATCCACAACACACAACTTCTCACTCCCCTTTTCTCAGACACCAAGGGTCATGCTGCTGAAATTTTTCACTACACCAAATCTCTTCTCTGTATTAGTGGGACAGGGTATGAAGCGTCACCTTCTCTATTTTCACTGACATCAAATCTGTCTGAATCCTAATTATGTAATGAGAGTACTTGTCTCTGGGACCAACCCTGAGGTGAGAAGTCACAATGTGAAGAGCATGGCCCCTGCCGTCAGAAGGCGTGAGTTTGAGTGCTGGTTCTGCTGAGTATTGATTAGCACCATGACCTTGTGCAGTCATCTCTCTTCTCCAATTCTCAATTCCTCACCTGTAAACAGAAGATGATAATAGTACCCAGCACATACAGTCCTGTGTAGCATAGGGACTTAGATCTTCCTGCCACACTCAGTGGAAGTTTATTGCTTTTGAGTTGAATTGAGATACATGCTCCTACACCTAAATTGGGTCATTGCTTTTAAGGACAAAATTCCTTACCAAATTGTTCAGAACCCATGCTATGACTAAGTGAAGAAAGACCCAACCATCATCCAGATTTTAGTACTTCTGTGATCTCAACAATTTTACCAAGAATACTATTACAAGAAATTTAAAATCCAAAGAAATCCTTCATACCTTATGCCTGCTTATTAGTCTTGCCAGGACTCAGCTGTTCTTTAATCAGTGAGACACTGAATCAAATTCTATGATATATGACCCCAATATAATTGTAGGTTTTCTTGGTTATAATTATTTTTTTCCATTAATTGAATACTTTCTCTGTTCTGGGTACTGTTCTGAGTACTTTACAGATATTACTTTATTTAAAATGAAAACCTTATGTATGTAGACTTCTATGGTTTGAATATTTGTCCCCTTCTAAAACTCATGTTGAAATTTAATTGCCATTGTAACAGTATTAAGAGGCGGTATCATTAGGAGGTGATTAGGCTGGGCACAGTGGCTCATACCTGTATTCCTAGCACTTTGGGAAGCCAAGGCAGGAGGACCACTTGAGGCTGGGAGTTTGAGAATAGCCTAAGCAGCATAAGGAGACACTGTCTCTACAAAAAATTATAAAGTTAGCTGGGTGTGGTGGCGCTGTACCTGCAGACCAGGCTACACAGCAGGCTGAAGCAGGAGGATTGCATGAGCCCAGGAGTTAGAGGTTGCAGTGAGCTATGATGACACCACTGCATTCTAGCCCCAGCAACAGAGCACCCTTGTGAATGGATTAACACTGTTATTGAAGGAGTGGGTTCTTATTAAAGGGTGAATTTCCCTGTCCCCCAATCCTCTGCCTCCACCATAGGATGACACAGCAAGAAGGCCCTAACCAGGTATGGGCTCCTCAACCTTGGGCTTCCCAGGCTCTAGAACTGTAAGGTATAAATTTCTGTTTTTTATAAATTACACAGTCTGTCATGTTTTACTATAGCAGCACAAAAACGGACTAACACATAGGCCTACTATGGATGGTAAAACTAAGGTACACAGAGAATAAAGAACATGCTGAGTGTCAGCTGGTTAGACAAGAGCAGAGTTGGGATTACCATTCAGTCTGCCTTCAGAACCCACCCTTAACCTCTGTGCTTTTCTGATAAGCTATGGTAAGATTTTTATCTATGGTGACATATTTTCAAACCCCAAATTGGTCTGACTAGTGTAGATATTGACAAATTCTGAGACATGGTGAACACAGAATAGGAGTCATGGACATGCATCACAGATGTTACTTGAGGGTAGGATAAATGATGATTTTTTAAAAAAATAATTGAACACTATCTAGAATAGCATAATTATCTCATAAAACATATGACTGTCTATAGCTGAGAGGCCTTTGCAGTGAGAGGTGGTGCAGACATTTTCAGGTAGACCTGTGCTAGGGCAAGGTGCACCTGAGGAGCAAACTTTGCCTCTCCTGGAGTGTGGAGAAGTGCTGGGGAATGCCAGTGTCTAGGTCATCAGAGAAAGGCTAATTGAGGCCGCTCTGTAGGACGGGCTGGTAGGCAGGTCTAATGACAATTGAGTGGCCCCTGGTGGCTTCAGAGAATACCCCCACTTGCTTACTGTTGTAGGAAATTTCTCTAGTCTAGCATAGTTCTCAAAGTGAGATCTCCACACATGCAGCATCAATATCAACTGCAGCTTGTTCAAATGCAAATTCTCAGACCCCATCCCAGATCTACTGAATCAGCAATCTGTGTTTTTAAAAACCCTCTGGATAATTCTGATACACACTAAAATTTAAGAACCACTGCTTAATTAAGAAACTCTTTCAGCACCACAACTAGAAATAAGAATATTAAAATGTGAAGGCTAGGCGCAGTGGCTCACTCCTGTAATCCTAGCACTCTGGGAGGCCAAGGCGGGAGGATTGCTCAAAGGTCCAGAGTTCGAAACCAGCCTGAGCAAGAGCAAGACCCCATCTCTACTAAAAATAAAAAGAAATTAATTGGCCAACTAAAAATATATAGAAAAAATTAGCCGGGCATGGTGGCACATGCCGGTAGTCCCAGCTACTCGGGAGGCTGAGGCAGAAGTATCGCTTGAACCCAGGAGTTTGAGGTTGCTGTGAGCTAGGCTGATGCCACGGCACTCTAGCCAGGGCAACAGAATGAGACTCTGTCTCAAAAAAAAACAAAAACAAAAACAAACAAACAAACAAAAAAAGTGAGAACGTATTTGAGAGCTCTTCAAGGTGAATTAGCTATAGATAAATGTAAATAAATTTTGACCCACTTCATTTGATTCATTTTTTTCAATAATTCTTTGGCAGACGTAAGTCCACCCATATATCAGTCATCACCTTTTTCCTGAGCCATCTACATCGCTTATGTTCATTAAAATCAAGGCTTATGCTTGAGTCAGCCACCAAATGGGCTGTAGCTTATGACCAGGTGTTCTCCAGACCCTTCCACTGGAGAAAACCTGTGCGTGATGGCAAGTAATATGTGTTAATGTACGAATATTTAAAAATCTCTTCTAATTTATACTTTTTAAATAGAAATCACTGGAAACCATCAGCATTATAATTATATTTTTATTTCAGAATATTATGGGGTAACATTTTGGTTACATGAATTACTTTTGTACAGTTTGAGTCAAAGTTATAAGTGTGTCCATCGCCCAGATAGTGTGCATGGTACCTGTTGGGTGTGAACTTACCCATCATCTCCTCCTCCCTGCCACCTGCTTGATTGCTGTTGAATTTTACTACCATATGTACACATGAGTGTTGATCATCTAGTTCCAATTTAATAGTGAGTACATGTGGTGTTTGTTTTTCCATTCTTGCAATACTTCACTTAGGAGGCTGGCCTGTTTCAAGTGATTTGTAAGGGGTCTCAACACAAGGCTGAGTTCTGCTCTAGAGCATGAGCTCCCTGAAGGCAGGGACCTTCCTTACTCACCAGTGTTTGCCCTGTGACTGGCACACAGCCAGCTGCTAAATGAACAGATCGGGAGCTGAACAGACTGGAAATGAGTGTAAAGATCAGAGAGCATTGACTCCCAAGTGAAAGAACAGAGGTAGGAAAAGGAACCAAAACAGGGAAACTGGGGGCAGGGAAAATAAATTTCAGACTTGACAACTTTATCTTCTCCAGTTTAGTGAAGACTAATAGAAGCTCTTCGTAGAAGGATATGCCTCACAGCTGCCAAATTAGGTAGCTCTGATTTGCATAAGTTGTAATTTTAATGTGCTTGTTGGTGGCATGAATTGATTAATAAAATGCTGCATGGAGAGTTTGTTTATCAAAGCATCACTGCATAAGAGTCTAGCTTTATTGGCCCATTTCGTGCATTTGAGTTCAGTTTCAATCATGAGGGAGGAAGTCATTCTGCTGAATGACAGGCCCAGGAGTTTTCAGAGATATTGGAATTGTAAATGAGCAGCTCAGAACCGGATATTTCTTCTCTCTTCTTTTTTTTTTATTACTACTAGACCTGATCAAAGATTAAAATCAAAAGATACTTATTTGCCCAATGTGCTCTTAATTCTAATTCCAGACCATGTCTTTAATAATGCAGATATTTTATTTCAAAATTAGAGATCTGATTTGCTCAAAAGTCTGCATCATTTTTAATATACAGCAGACATTGATGCAATATATTTTGAAATTTGTCTCTTAGGTCCAAAAGGCAGACAAATAACAACTCACATTATAAATCATGGCATATGCTTTGCCTCCATCTTTACCTGTTAAAGATGAAGTTTATTACATTCTTTTTCAATATGTAATCTTATTTTAAAATAGACTAGACATTAGTGCATCTAAACAGAAGTTGCTCCTATGAATCTAGCCACTCATTAAAAAAACTCTCAGAAGTATTAACTCTTCCAGCTGGGAAATTGTTTTTTCCTAATGGATCCTTTCATTGATCATTATACCAAGCTCACAAAAAATTTCTAGATTGTTGAGACCATCAAGCATGTGGCATAAGCAATTGATGAACCTGAACAGTAGGTAACAGAAAAAAAGCCTCCTCTCTATACTGTGGTACTGGGTCACTGATGGTTGATAGCAATTTTCCAAATACCTACACATCATTTGCTAAAACATATGTGCCCACCTGGCTATGGAAGAAAATGATGACCGGGAAGTGGTTGTGTTAGAAGAGAAAGCTTAGAGAAAGCCAATGAGCTCTAGAAAAATATTAGAAGTGAATCTATTCATTCATTCATCATTTATCTATCTATTGATATAGAGTAGTATAAAGTCTTAATAAAAGGTATATTTTCCCCAAAATTATTTGTCTCAAAATATCTCAGCTAATTGCTGGTTTGAAGCTCTCATGCAGTAACCCAATATCCATTTTTCCTATCTTCCATAGTACTAGAACCCCCAATCTTTGCGTACAAGGCCACCTGGAATTAGTACTGTTTCATATTCTCTCTGTAATAGTGGCCAAGAAAATGTAAGCATTCTTTGCCAGTAGGTATATCTATATTATTAAGTTCTTGTTAATGTGATGTAAATGGAACTGGCAGACAATTTCTGGAAAAAAAAATCCTTAGAGGGCATGGTCCTCTTTGTTTTCCTTCTTCTTTCTTACTGACTGAATATGGACAAAATGATTGGGTCTCTAAAAGAATTTTGAATCATTACTTGACTCAGGAAAAGGAAGCCATGAACAGTAGATTATCAAGATAGAAGAAACCTTATCCTTTACCCCGGGATATACATAGAAGCCCTGGATTAACTCCTTCCAGGCTTTATGAGAGAAATAAACTTCTATCTTATTTAAGTCGTTGTTATTTTGGGGTTTTCTGTTTCTATCTTCTCTATTTGCAAAGGGCAATTTTGTTATTGTTGTTACCTTGGCAGCTAATACTGGGACTATCAAGAATACTGACTAAATATATCCTCCAGAGCTAGACAAAAAATTCTAAGTTATAAAAAGAAAAGATATATTTAACTATGTAAAAATATAGGACAAAAGTTACCATAAACAAATTCAGAAGAAAAATTATAGGTATGGTAAACTAAATTAATGATAATTACAGAAGAAGGATCAGGATACAGAATGTACAAAGAACAATTTCAAATTGAAAAGAAACAGCAAATATCTTCATGGAAAATAGGCAAAATAAACAGAACAAGTCAGACAAGAATCAATCCAAATGACTAAGTATTTGGAAAGCTGCTCAAATTCTTTAATAAGAAAATGAAATTAAAGTAACAATGAGATATTACTTGATTCCTATTGGACTGTCAAAAGTTAAAAAGAATGAAAATGCCTATTACTCTCAATAATGCAGGAAAAAGAGTACTTTTATACATGACTGGTGAAATTTTTAATCATTACTGCCTTTTAGGAAAACAATCTGGCAGTATCTATTAAAATTTTAAATGCATGTTTTCTTGATTTAACATTTCCACTCCTGGGATACTTTCCTAAATAAATAAAATCATGAATAATGACACATATATGAGGATGCTGGTTGGAACATTTATCATAATTTAAAAAAAAAAAAGAAAGCCTGGACATTCAATAGGGGTATTGCTGAATAAATTAAGGTACATATATATTGTTAGGTAGGGAATAAGAGGAAGGAGAAACAGGCGTAGAGGTGATGTAGGAGAGAAACCAAGTAAACACAAACTCAAACCTGACAATGTGGTATGATGTGGAATATCATACAATCATTAAAATAAGGAATTAGAGTAGTAGCAGTTGATTTAGCAGGTTTTCAGAGAGGTATTACTGAGAAGTAGCAGGACATAGAGACCTATATATAATTGATCCATTTTGTTAACCCACAAAAACATGTGACATGTTTGTGTCACATATTTTGTTTATTTTGTTTGTGTATCTGAGCATATAAGCATGGAGAAAAATACTGAAGAGTACACCCTAAATTGTTAACCTGGATCATGTGCGGGATGGGTAAAGCAAGAGCGGTGATGCAGGAGGGAGAGTAAGAAAGGCAATAAAATACAAGACCTGCTTTGAGTTGTAGCAAGACAGCAAAGGCAAGCCCAAAACCCCCAAATTTTATGATACGTTTGACTTATTTATATGTAAAATTAATTATATATTATATATGTTAAAGTGTGTATTATATATGTATGTATACAAAGGCGTATGCCTAATTTTTAAAAATTTTTTGTAGTTTTAGTTTTGATAAATAATAATTGCATATATTTATGAGGTACAATGTGATGTTTTGATGCCTAATTCTGACCCCAATTTATACCCAGAAATACTGACCAGCATCTTATTTTACTTTTTATTATACAAAAGTACATTTTTATTATAGAAAGAGTAGAAAATACAGAGATGCATTATAATTTTTTAAAGAATTCATAATCCCACTACTCAGAGATAGGTACTTTGGGGCTTTTATTAATACATATACTTCTTAAATATACTATAGATCCTGTTTGACTATTCATTTTCATTTAAATATCACAAACATCTTTAATAATTAATTATCCCCAGAAGCATATAGTCTTACATCTAACAACTGTGAAACTATCACTTTATATTCACACATCAAGTCCTTTTGTGAATGTTCTCATCCTCCAATCACACCAGTAAAATTGGGAAGGGAAAAAGATAGGTGCCCTGAAAGTGAGAGGATTTGAAAGTTCTGTTTTATTCCTTCTTTGTAAATCTGTAGCAAATCTGTATGAAACACACCCTCTTTCCCTCTATCCATCCCTTAATGTATCCTAACATTTTTTATGATATCAACCCTTCTATCTAGGTTAGGAACAGGAGGGAATAACTGTTGTTACAAATTGTATTTCAAAGTAACATCTTATGAATTCTTTGGCTCTCAAATGGTTCAGTAATATCTGTGTAAGCAATGCTGCAGAACATTTCCTCTTTAGCAATTATTATAGTAAGATTTCAGATTTGACATTTGGTTCTGTGTATTAGAGTACTTGATCAACTACGTTTTTAAGTAGAATGACTTGTGGTCACCAATATACAAGACATCTTCAAAGGGGCTCCTATGTTGGGAATAGTTGCTTTAATTTTATTGTCAAGTCGATTATCTATGGGATTCGATCATTTGAATATAGCAGAATTTAGTTCTCCTACTTGATTTTTTTTTAAAGATACTACTTACTTTACAGTAGGCCCTTGTTTTGATCCCCATTCTCTTTAACCCAGGGAAGAAGTAACCCTGCCTCCCATTCTTAGGGTTATAATAATGCTCTAGGCCAAACTTGAATCTCCAGGGCTGTCACGTCTACCTACACTTTAGATTTGCCAACTAGCAAATACCAATAACCAGATCAGCATCTCCTTAACCTGCCCTTTCTTTGGAACCACAGCACCCCTCCCCACCACCTTCCCTACTGTTGCATGCCTCTCCTGACTGTTCAAGAATGGAAACAGGCTTATTACTTTTAACAGCTGTCTCTCATTTATTTTAAACTAAACCTCCCCGAAAACTGGTCTGGTTAATTTACTCCCCATTTGGACATTTTGAATCCTCAGAGCTCCTTGAAATGCAAGTTAAACTCTTTTGTCTGTTTTATCCGAATTGATTCTTTTAAAAATGTCCAAACATAACAACATACCCTTTTTCTCAGGTCCCAAGCAATGTGCAAATGGCTTGCTATCTCCCAAAGACAAAATGGACAGCTTTAATGTCTATTTCCTACAAACCGAAAGCCAGCCAGGGTGATATTTCTCTTGCTTCATCTCTTGTTGTATTGCCTAGAATTTCTGCGAGGTTACTGCTGACTTTGAGTTTACCCATTCTAATTAAATAACATTCCTATAAGAAGCAACAAATACTTTCCCAATTGGACTGCCATATTGACTGATTATAGTAAAACTGATTAATTGTAATTTTGCAGTACTCACTTCAGCATTGATTACTAGCTTATTTCTGCCCTTAATGCTGCTACAATAGGCTTCAGTATCAGTGTCTCTCTGCTATCTTCTCTTTTGCCCCAATGGGAAATGGTGAATTAATTGGTTTGGGGGAATCGATATGCAGAACTTGCCCATCAGTAGTGAAAATTGATTGCATGAACTGTTTCCTGTACCTCAATGAGTTTCACTTTTTTCACATCATTTCCCAAAAGCTATTTTACACATAGTTCAGAAAGTCCTCTGCTCCAGAGAGACATTTTCAGGTTTTGCAAAAAGCTTTCAAGTCCTGGAAAAGTGATTCAAAGTCAAGGGCCTTGCTTGACTGGCTAGTCTTCCCCTTTTATAGCAAGTCAGTTAGCTGTTTGCTTCACCTAGAGACTCAGTAAAAATTTCCTGGATGTTGGAAGAGGCAAATAGCAATGCATTTCCTAGGATAGACAGGACACTTTTTAAGATTACACTTTTTGGGGAAAGAAATTTAAGAATATTAGCAGAAGTATATGCTAATATTATATATCATAATGATTATATATCATAATGATTACAAGAGTAAATTTTTGTTTGTTTGCTTTTGACTTTTGCTCTGTCACCCAGCCTGGGGTGCAATGGCTGATCATAGCTCACTGCAGCCCCGAACTCCTGGGTTCAAGGGAGTCTCCTACCTTAGCCTCCCGAGTAGCTGGGACAACAAGTGCTTGACATCATGCCTGGCTATTTTAAAAATCTCACTATGTTGCCCAGGCTGGTCTGAAACTCCTGGCCACAACCAATCCTCCCACTTTGGCCTCCCAAAATGTTGGGATTTCAGGCATGAGTCACTGTGCCCGGCACAAGAATAGATTTTGAAGCCCAACATTCTAGGCTCAAATCTTGTATTCAAAAATTACTTGCTTATCACCTCTGCATTTGTTTCCTCACCTGTAAAATGGGAATAATAAAATCTACCTTATAAGGTTGTTATCAGGCTTATGTGAATTCACATTTGCAAAATGTTAGTATAGTACTTGTAACATAACACACCCTTAATAAATATTCTTTCTTAGTATTCCTAGAATGGCCTAGATAAATAGTAGATAGCTATTATTAATTATTTTCTTGGCAATGTGAACAATATTGAGACTCTTAATTGCTCAAAATCACTGGAGAGAGAGCACTAGAGCCCAACACTCAATAATTGATGTCACCAGAGGGGATGTTGCTGTTTCTCTTATTAATATTGTCTAATCCTATTATGTAGCAAGCATTTGGGGAATGAGTTAAATTAGTCTGCGGATTTTGGTTATAGAAATGGAATAGTTTTCTGGCATCTCACGCCCTTGCCTCAGAGACATTTTGGGTGCCAAATCCAGATCCATGGGTTCAATTTCTCAAAAACCAGTAGACAAATTTAGAAACAATGGCAAAATTGACTGAGGTTGTCATTGTTGACCTTGCCAAAAGTGTATAAAGTCTTGACTCAGGACTAGTCTGCTCATTTCTTTTAATCTTTCCAAGGTAGGTTTTTATCTCTCCCTTTTCCACCAACACATTTAATAGCAGGTATGAAAGACAATTTGCTATTTTTACTGATATTTTTCACATGGGGGTTACTTATTACATGAAATGAAATATTTTAAGCAAAAGACAATGTCTTTATAGAATAGAATAGTTGCTCTGAGATAGGAATTTTAACAAAAATTTGTTTTGTTTTTATTATAATCTTGTTGAGGATGTATGTCCATTATTGCATTTATCATGCTGAAAATTATCTGTTGACAAATCTCATCCCCTACTAGACTTGAATCTTGAAAACAGAAACCAGGTTCTAATTATCCTGGCATCCCAAGTATTTTGACAATTCTTGACACTTATTGGGTGATCAAAATATTGTTTGTTGAATTTAATTGAACTAGAATATATTATCATCTAGTTTTATTTTATGTAAGTATATCTTTGAGTATGTATCATGTGAAGATGTTGATTACAATTGTACTAAGTGAAAACTCATATTGTTCTGGGTTAAGGTCAGAGCATATAGAAAATATGAAACCAATGAGAATAATACAAATAATGTCTTGGATTTATATTATCCACCACCTTGAAGAATCACTGAATATACTTAAAGTGCCATGGCATTAGCCTAGCTCACAGCAACCTCAAACTCCTGGGCTCAAGAGATCCTCCTGCCTCAGCCTCCCAAGTAGCTCAGACTACAGGCATGCACCAACGTGCCTGCCTAATTTTATATGTATATATTTTTTAGTTGTGTAGCTCATTTATTTCTATTTTTTAGTAGAGAAGGGGTCTCGCTCTTGCTCAGTCTGGTCTCGAACTCCTGACCTTGAGCGATCCTCCCGCCTTGGCCTCCCAGAGTGCTAGGATTACAGGCGTGAGCCGCTGCGCCTGGCCCTATCATAAATATTTTTTTTTCTAATCTCTGTTCAAAAATGTTCATACTTGTCACTGTCACTGGCTGGGGAACTTGAGCCAATCATTTTTTTGCTGGTCCTTGTCCTACTTACCTATAAATTATGAAGCACTGAGCTAGCTGATATTAAAGAACTTTTAGTTCTAAAATTCTATGGATTCAAAAATTGGGGGGTAATACAATTCAGATTTTTTGACTTAAATACTTTTATTTTTTAAAAAGAACTAAATCTTTCCCTACCAGTACAGTTTTCTTGATATAGTCAACTAGTTGATTTTTTATCATTACCATATATTTTCGTGAACCATAAATCTCGATTTTTATAACCACAAATCTAGATTTTTATAACCACAAGTCTAGATTTTTATTTCTCATCAAACTTAGAAAATGAGGCAATGATGCTTTTTAAACCAAGAACATGTTGTCTGTATGGACATGTTGCATCTTGTTTAGAAGCTTTTCTAACCAAGAACATAATCCCTCTAAGCTAGAGCTCAGCCAGGAGGCAGCATAGCATCATGCCTCAGAGCAGGGACTCAGAAGTCAGACTGATGGGTCTACGTTGTTTGTTGGTTCATTCCCTAAGTGTTTATTAAGGCCCTATTCAGTGCAAAGAACTGAGGTCTGCCCTCATGCCATGGACCTAGTCCCTGCCCTAAGATTGCTTATATTTAATTAGAAAGATGGACAGTTAAATAATAATAATGTACAAGGAAGATTATCATGACACAAGTAGTAAAATCTAAGAAAACATCTATCAGAGAGAACTAACCTAGAGAATACCTTCTTGTAGAAATGTTGCTTAATGGATACCCAAAAGATGATTAAGAATTATCCAGAGGAGGAGGGACAGGGCTTAATGTTCCAGTTCATCACATGTGAAAGCCCAGAGGTCAGAGAGTGCTCTTGGTGCGTCCTGGTGGTGCACCAGCCAGGTCATGCCTGGAGATGAGAGCGAAAGAGAGACAGGGTGAGGGCAGGCCAGGGGGTAGAGAGCTCTAAAGCAGCAGTCCCCACCCTTTCTGGCACTAGAGACTGTTTTCTTGGAAGACAATTTTTCCATCGCCTGCCCCACCCCTTATCTTACTGGATGGCAGTAACCGATTTGCATCTCTGTAGCCCAATACCCACCAAAGTGGGAACTTTTGAAGGTCTTATTACTCTTTTAATCCACAGATCCTAAGAGGGCATGCTTTAACGTGAATGCATGACAGAATTTAATAAGGACTTTTTCTCTGGATTAATAGCAACAAGCTCAGTGTAGAGGCCTGACATTTTGAGCAGAGACTGGGGAGACTGGTTCTGGATGGGACAGAAAAGCCAGCAGGGGCTGGCAGAGGAGAACCAGTGGAAGAAAGAAGCAATAGAGAAATGTCACTGGTAGCCACGATTTTGACTGGGGATGGGCCTTTAATTAGTAAATGAACCACAGGGGAAGAGAGCAAAAGGGGAAGGGATCCCTAAAACCAGGGAGTACTAAAGAGTGGCAAATGCTGCAGAGAGGATGAGTAGGATTAAAGACATACATAATGAACGAGAAGTGCACCATCTAGGGGATGGTCATGCTGGAGACTCAGACTTGTAGGGGGAGGGGGGAAAGGGCATTTATTGAAACCTTAAAATCTGTACCCCCATCATATGCCGAAATAAAAAAAATAAAATAAAATAAAAAAGACTGAAAAGCACCCAATTAGGATTTGTCTTTAGGAGATCATTAGAAAGAACAGTTCCTATGGAGTGATGGGAGGAAAAGCCAATTGCGGTGGGCTGGGGAGTGAAGGCAGACGGGAGCAGAATCTGGGAGTATAAACTGTATTGCCGCAGGGCGGGATGGTTTATGCCTGTAATCCTAGCTCTCTGGGAGGCCCAGGCGGGTGGATTGCTCGAGGTCAGGAGTTCGAAACCAGCCTGAGCAAGAGCGAGACCCCATCTCTACTATAAATAGAAAGAAATTAATTGGCCAACTAATATATATAGAAAAAATTAGCTGGGCATGGTGGCGCATGCCTGTAGTCCCAGCTACTAGGGAGGCTGAGGCAGCAGGATTGCTCAAGCCCAGGAGATTGAGGTTGCTGTGAGCTAGGCTGATGCCATGGCACTCACTGTAGCCTGGGCAACAAAGTGAGACTCTGTCTCAAAAAAAAAAAACTGTATTGCCTGCAGACCTGTAGTTCTGACATAACCACCCTTTGAAGTAAATGCTTCAAATAATCAGCTTGTACAACACTCTTGATTTGTAATTCAATTCAACATTTTAACATTCGTATTTTAAGAACAAAAACCTGCCAGAAAGCCCCTGCTTTTATAGAGAGTGAAACTGCATATAAATAAGTTAAATGCAGGTATTGTAACTGGTTAAGGAACAGTGGATTTGTGTACAAAGAGTAAGTAAGCACTGAGAAGTTTTCTTCTGAGTAAACCTTGCTGAGTTAAGGCATATAACATGATTATCCCAGCAGCATGAATATTAAGAGGCACCAGCATTATTTGTCTACCCAGTAGTGTCCCTAATTAAGAACATCTTGCAGCATTTCCCCAGATTTGTGGCATTCACTGGGCCTTGTAACTCAAAAAATGTTTCATTTACTGCCTTGAGGCATATGTTCCAGCTTGTTTGGAATCATTTAAGTGCTTGGTAGTTCTCCTTTTCCTCTGTTGACATCTGGGTAAATCCATTCTCATTTTCAGGCACTTTGTCTCTGATTTTAATAATGGAAGAGGCTATGTCAAGAGATGCTTAGTGTTCGATTACTCAAAAGAATATTAATATTTCTTCTTATTACTTGCATCATAGCTTCCCAGCAGTGGAAGGCTTCGAAAGTAAACACACATAATAACCTAGCTTGATGAAGAACTCAAGTGTATCTAATCAATTATGATGAAACTAACTTGAAAAACTGTTGGGGTTGCTAACACAATAATAATTTAACTCTTTTTGTTGTTGTTTCTGAGACAGAGTCTCACTCTGTTGCCCAGGCTAAAGTGAGTGCTGTGGCGTCAGCCTAGCTCACAGCAACCTCAGATTCCTGGGTTCAAGCAATCCTGCTGCCTCAGCCTCCCGAGTAGCTGGGACTACAGGCATGTGTCACCATGTCTGGCTAATTTTCTATATATTTTTAGTTGGCCAATTAATTTCTTTCTATTTTTAGTAGAGACAAGGGTTTCGCTCTTGCTCAGGCTGGTTTCGAACTCCTGACCTTGAGTGATCTGCCGCCTCAGCCTCCCAGAGTGCTAGGATTACAGGCCTGAGCCACCACACCCAGCCTAATTTAACTCTTTTTAACCATTTATTTAATATACATTGTTTGAGTTTCTACTTATAGTTAAGGCACTAAAATGCCGAGGTAGTATGGATTTATGCATTCCTTCTACAGGAAATGTATTGTCTAGCTCTGACTGAAAGAGATAAGATTGCAGGGTGATAGATTTACCATGGCCAGCAATGAGGAGACTGGAGTAAGTGTGACCTCCCAGGAGACACCACCATCCAAATAGACGATTTCCTGGTCTTACCTCCATCTACCCAACTATAGCTACCACTTGGTGAATTTCCCTCTCTCTTTCCCCATGGTGCCATCCTCTATTATGTTTTGCATATCTCAGATTCACTAAGAAATTTAGAAAGTAAAGCTACTCTCCTACGTATTTAACATAGTTTTCAAAGACTACACAAATGCTTGCTGAATAGTAATAAGAATATTAGCATTGGTTAAGACTTTACTATGCACCAGACATTGTGCTGACTTTTACATACAATCTTCACGTTATCTTAGGAGATAAAATATAAGAACCTGTATTAGGATAAAGACTGGGAGACATAATGTGTTAGTTAAAGATATTTTGATGGCAAATAACAAACATTCACTCAAGATCATTTAAAGTTGGGGGAGGAATGGGAACTTCTTGGAAGGTTATTAGGAGATCGTATGGAAACCAAAGGCAGGAACTGAATATTGGTCTCAGGAGAGATTGTTACCAGGAAAGCTATTTGAGACATGAGCAAGCAATCTCTCCCTTGCTCTCTTTCCTTGGTCCCTTATTGCTGCTTCTCCTCATTCTTGTGACTTCCTGTCTATTGACGCTTTGCTACCTAGCATCCCTGAGCCACCACCCGATGGCACCATGTGACCACACCCGCCCCACAACGCCAACTCAGCCCTCAAGTTTGCATCACTGCATTCCAGCAAAGAGCCCAAACTGAGAGTGGCACCTAAGTCCCAAATCGACATTGCAGGGAGACACCCTGAATGGCACTGATTGGATTAGGGGTTCAAGCCTGTTCTGATCAGCTGGGCCAGGACCCCAGTGTCACCTTACAGACATGGCTGCTTGTGGCTCCCGCCTGTGGATAAGAACAGGCACTTCTCACGGAGCAGTGTGGGCTCAGCAAGTACACCCAACTGTGTCAGCTGAAAGTGGCTAAGACTCTGATAACTATGGAGTTAAGAGACCTTGGTGAATAACTGAAGGTGGGCCTGAGAAAGGAGGAGGAATGGGAGATGAAAGACTCCAAGAGTTCTATGCTGGAAGACCGTGAGGGCTGAGGGTGGGACCGTTGCACTGGAGGAGGGGCCACAGGATGAGGAGAGCATGAAGAGCTTGTGAAAGAACATGAGGAAAAGGCCTCTCCTGTGAAGGAAGCAGAACCCTGGCTAAAGTCTCCGCTCTGAACAGTGAGTCAGGAGTCGTGGTTGCACAAACTCACCTCTCCCTTCAAGTTCACAAGCCCCCTCTGGGATCCTTTCCTGACCTCTGCTGGGTGACCAGCTCCACCCCTCCCCAACCTGTGATTTCTCTCTACAGATTTGTCTAAGGGGTAGCCATGTTCAAGACAGAAGAAACTCCTGCCCCCACCTAAATGTATTACTCTAAGAGGGCAGAGTGTATTTATTCTGCCTGTTACTGTACGTCTGGGCCCAGCATGGACAATTATAGATGGACAATAAATATATATTGAATTTGAGAATAAATAGACATTTTCAAAAAGTTTCTTTACAAAATACCTGGGGAGAAGGAGGGAGACAAACACAGAAAAATACAACCAGCATAAAATTAGCTAAAGGTTGTAGTCTTAAAGTAACTACAGGCACTAGATCTAAAAGTAGGGTGACCAACTTGTCCTGGCTTGCCTGGGACTTCTCTGGTTTTTACTTGAAAGTCCCAAGTCCTGGGAAACACCTAAGTTCTGGACAAATGGGGGTGGTGGGATACCCAGGCTGGTGTCACATCTCAGTGGTAGGTGTTAACTTATTTCCTATCAAGGGTAGCTAGGTTTGACCGACATGATCCTTTCTAGGCCAAGGGTAAAATGTCGTATCTCAACTCTCCCTTTCCCATAAGGGCTTATCAGTCATTGTCTTTACCTTGTTAGCTGGTAACTGAGATACACCTGGACATTGTAGCATGTCAATGTAAATGGAAGTATGGTGGTTTATATGGCTCTCCGTCCCTGCCAAGCTGTACTCCAGAGCAGAATAGGATGAGTTATTTTGCTGTATTACAAACGGAATGATGTGACGTGCACAATGATCTAATGCTTCTCTCTAAATCCAACTTTCTGATAGTAGTGGTGTTATCTAAGTGCCCTGTGAATCATGAACATGAGTAGTCTGGACTTTGTAGTTATGGAAAAAGTGTACTTTTATTGTCAGCTTATAAGTTATCATTTTAAGTCATCAATTCTCTGCGTGGGATGTCTGTCTGTCCCTATTTGCTTGAGGTAGTCTCAGATATGTCTCTTGTCCTGGTTTATTTATTTATTTATTTTTTTGAGACAGGGTCTTGCTCAGGCTCATAGCTCTCTGCGACCTCAAGCTTCTGGGCTCAAGTGATCTTCCCACCTTGGCCTCCCAAAGTGCTAGGATTACAGTCATGAGCCACTGTGCAGAGCCCTGGTTTAAATTTTAATAGCACTTCTTTTCACTCTCAGAAGAGTCACAGTATGAAAAAATATGTCCAGGTTTGGCTGATGAATCATATACACATTTACAGACATAGCTATGTGATTTCCAGAGACTGATCATTCCAGTATGCGTTGATAAATCAAGCTCCTGAATGTTCCAAGAGAGCACCAGGCCCCAGAAATGAGGCACTCACAGCTACTTGCAGACAGCCCTGGTGCCCTGTTCTTTCCTCTCCTTCTCCCCTAATTCCAGCCCTGCTCCCTGCCTTCTCTGTCTCTTAAATATATGCAATAGCTGATAAAAGTTTACAATGGGTCTCAGGCTCCTTTGACAAAAATGCACCAAAATACCAGTCTCTAATTTCCTCTCAATATATAGATGAACTTTTTCTTTTAAAGGAACTACCTTTAGTTTTGTATTCATCTATGTTTCTCTGTCATTAATAAAATACAGCTTCCTGTTTATTTTGCTGGCAAGGTTAATCTGTTTACTTCTTTTGGGCATTTGGGCTCTTTCATTTTCTATTTTAAAGTGTTGATATGACCAGGCTGTGACAAATCTATTATTCAATAAAGTTTTAAAGCCGTATGTACGACTTGAACCTAAAGGGATTCAGAGGTCAGTAGGACATTAGAGGGTTAATGGATGCTAGAAGAGGCCAAAGAGGAAGGAGGAGGATTCTGATCTTCCTTTGCTCTGGTGACTCATTCTCTTGGCTTTGGTTACCTGCCTCCAAACAGTTGCCAGGCCCTCCCCATTCCTGGCACCTGGAGTTTCCTAGTTTCTAGTGCCTGCTCCTACGCATTCTGTTCCTTGCATACCTTTAAATATGCTAAGTGCTCCAGATTTGGAAGGAGATTCACACAGCTGTGCGCTCTGTGTCTTGATGTGATCTTTTTATCCTTGCATGTTATAATAAGAACTAGTTTTTAAAAATCTGTTAATTGTGAAATATAAGAACATGGCACACGTTGAAACACACTAGAATGGAACGAAATGAAAGGTAGTTCTCTCCTTCTCCCACCCATCTCCTGTTCTCACTACGCAGAAAGATATCCACTGCTAGTTATCTTTTCAGGAAATTGGTAGAGACACACACACACACACACACACACACACACACACACACACGGATATCCTCGATATCCTTCCTGCGCTCTACTGTCTACTGAACCAAGCCACTAGAAAGTCACACATAAAGCAGAGGAGGATACAGTGCAGTTCTCTCACAAATACAGACTCATGACTTGTCTCCCTGACTACTACTTCTCCCTATCCTAATCTACCCATAATATGCTGCCAGAGCCATTTTCCTAAAATACTGATTTCCTCATGTCCCTGCCCAAAGAGTCTATGGTGTATCAAATTGTCTACTTCTAAATTTCCCTGCCTAGATTTTAGAGCTTTCCTTTATCTTGATCCATTTTATTCATTCAAATGTCTAATGTTATTAATATTATAATTATTACAAATCCTATAATAAATCTGAGTGTTCACCTACAGAAATGTCAGTTTTGTCTCTTTCCCCTGAGAAAGCCACCCTCAGTGCCTCAGCTTATGTTGTTTCTCTTGAGGACCTTTTCTTTTCCTCTCCACCTCCGGAAGTGTCCCCATATGTTAACGACTAGTCCTTGCATTGCATAGGTGAGGAAACTGCACCTACAGGGGTTAAGGGACTTCCTACAAGTCACATGCCTATTTTCTGGCAGAGATAAAACTAACTCTTAGCCTGGACCACTAGTCTTTGCTTTAAACCACACTCCTTTAAACTAGATTCCAGAAGTGGCATCATTGTACCCACCCAACACACCAAGAAGAAAAGAGCAGATTAAGTGCAGTGAAATACATTAGTTTATTGGGTTTGTTCATTGTCACCATATGCAAGATAGAAAGTGATTATGGTTCATTCTAGACTGGGCAGACCATGGCACTGATCTGTCCTCAAGTGTGACACCTGAGCTAAGCCAACTTGGCAAGTCCTTCTCTACCTTCTTATCTGTAAACGGAGCTAGGAATACCTGCCTTGCACACTAGAGTAGAGAGGAAGACTTTTGTTTTTTGTGTTTTTTTGGTCCAAATAGAAAGAGTGGCCTCTCATTTTGGATCATGATGGCCCAGTTTCTATTTCTTCTCCCTGCTATCTAATGTGAAGTGTGAAAATTAAAGACAAAATATGTCAAGTGTTTGATACAGAGAGAATGCTCAATGACTTTCGCCTTGGTAATTTGCCCAGCAACCCAATGCTGCATGCCTTGCTTGAACCAGTGAACTCCTTTATTCCTACCAACCCCACTCCCTTCACCCCACAATCTGCTCACCACCTCCAGCCTGGGCTTCCACACTCCTGCTCTTGGCCAGTCTTCCCAAATACCCATCATCTACCTGTATTTTTGTAAACCATCTGATTTCAGATACTCATGTCTGCCAAGAAACTCACTTTTTTATTCGCGTACTCTTTAATACTGAACATTTATCTGAATAACTTCTCCCCTTTGTGACCATAGTCTGTCCATGATGCTCTGTCTACATGGATACAATAAGATAACTCTAAGCCCCTCCCCCACTCCCACCGAGGGACCCAGTGTTCCCAGCTTGACATTCTTAGTCTGGCCCATCCCACCCCCTGCTGAGTCAGATCTCTGTGGCTTAGGGCTGCAGTAGGACTTTCACTGGTTCTAGGTACTTTTGTCTTTTGGGGGCTCCACACAAAAAATTAAAAATCAGATTTTATAATTATGTTGGTGTAAAGACAAATATAATCCAGGCCATGATCATTATTGTATATCATGAATATAATATTCCTATTTTTTCTCATTTTAAAATAAAACATTTTCCTGGGCCCCTGAAAGCATCGTGGGGCCTCAGCACTCTGTGCCTTCCGGGTCTAGGGCGCAAGTTTTGCCCTGCCA
The DNA here is from genome assembly GCA_008750895.1 of Mirza zaza. NCBI lineage: Eukaryota > Metazoa > Chordata > Mammalia > Primates > Cheirogaleidae > Mirza > Mirza zaza. Next base: position 14,902 of record VSMD01022861.1, on the reverse strand, counting down.
GAGTCGGATGTTCTTGAGTCCCAGTTTGTCATAAACTTGAGACAGGGCAGAAAGAAAGAAAGAGCACAGGCAGTTCAAAGAAATCCTAACACTCTTTGGTCTATCTATAGGGAATGGTTTCTCCTTTAGAGCTTGATGCCTCATTTCCACTTTTTCCTTCCCTGTACCTATTATTTGCTGAGTGAATTCTTTCTGCTCACATTTAGACCTAACCCTTTTTGGTGGGTTATTTGAGAAGGATGGATCTGTCAGACCTTGGAGAAGCTGCAGCCTTCCTCAGAAGAAGCGAGACTGAGCTGCTTCGGCTACAGGCCATGGCCTTTGATGGTAAGACTCGTGGTGGCTCCTGGCTTCACTTTATTTTGTGACTTCAAGGTAGCATCTAAGATATTTGATTGGTTGAGAGGAGCCAATCAGTTCTGGACCCAAACTTATTTGCTTGGGGTGTGATCAGCCTCTATGAACCTCTGACTTTGAGCAATTGAGCACGTCTGAGTGTTCTGGTAGGAATGGAAGAACACAGGGAGGAAGAGGATGTCTGGGAGGCAGTCTAGGCCCAGGAGTGACTTATGTGGCCCTAAGACAGGTTTTCTCTTCCAGGAGCCACTGTTACAATACAGACTACTCTCCCCACCCTCCAAAGGTGGCCACGGATAAGGCGTTTCCCAGAACCCTCTCATCAGAGAACACCATAGTAGAGAGGGGACTGAGACTTAGACTGGAGGTGGGGTTCTGTACCTTGTAAGGAAGAAGAAAGAAAAAGACTCTGGGAAGGCTGGAGTAATTGAAGTTATCTCCGGGCCCTTTCATAATTTCCTAATGTTGAAACGTTGCCCCTGGAGGTCTTCTAGGAGAGCAGGGTCACTCAGCCAGCACTCAACAAAAGATAATTGGGAGACTTGCTAACCCAGATTCATAATTTCTTGGTAGTTACAGGCAAGGATGAAGGTTAATGAGGATTTAGCCTTTAAAAAAAAAGGCTAAGTTCTACATTAAATCTCTAAATAAATGTTACTTTTTTCTCCTTCTCCCTTTACATGTCTGGGCTGCATGGCCATCTCCTGAATTTCAGCTAATTGGAGATTTAGAAGCCAGACTCGCAGTATGACATAGCATCAAGCCACCTACATGTCTTAATTCCCAAATTATTCAACAGTGCAGCCTAAAAATTGAATGTTGTTCTAATACTTAGAATTTGTCAACATTAGATTTTAATATGACTAATTATAATTCAATCCAGTTATGTAGGATATTATACTTCTATCACAGACCAGTCCTGGATCAGTTCCCAGTTTCCAGTCATTGGATTTCATTACTGAGATTGGATTTTAGAGTAGCTAATTATAATCCATCAAATCAAATACAATAACAGAACCATCCCTGAGGTCAGAATTGGTCATGCAGAGGCTTATCACAGGTAGTTAGATAACAGAGGACAAGATAAGAGTGGTGCAGGGCCAAAGCATGAGAGATAATTGGATGATACATTTAGTAGAATTAGCACTGTAAATAATTACTTAAAACATAGCAATCTACATAATTTTTAATTAAATTTTTTTTGGCTAAACCATTCTTCCTCATAAAAATGAACTGGCAGCAAGAAAGGAAAGGACCAGACAAAGGTGTTCCTCCTCCCAGGGTAGTAGACAACGGAGTTTGCATTTTTGAATTCAGGTCAAATGAAAGCAGTGCCATAATGAGTATTTGGCGAGTAGTCTTGGGTTCAAATTCTCTGACCAAGACCAACTCTGGAGGTGTAATTCAAGCAAATCACTTCGTTACTGAGCGTGCCGAGTGAGGATAATAATATTAATACTTGCCCTGTCTTCTTTTCTGCATGCTGTGAGGACTAAGTGAGACTATAAATGTGAAAAACAAACACAATATTACCTGGGAAAGGAAACTAGAATCGCTGGGTGTCAGGGAGGAAGCCCAGGTGGTTTTAGAGATAAAGACAAATCACTGTTCCAAAGCCGAATGTAAATTATTTGTGTATTAAAAGAGGTAAGCAATCTATTAAAAATAACTTTAAAGCTGAATATAACTCCAATTTTCATCAATATCATAGAAAGAAGACTCAAAAGAAATGTTTCAAATAGATAACAGTGGTTATCTCTGAGTTGTTTATGGGTGATTAAAAAAATTCTTTCATGTATTTCTCTACTTTTAGAGTTTCTCCGATAAATAAATGTTATCTTAATGTTGGAAAATATATTTAATCATCTAAAGATATGAAACCTTTACCTACTTTAAAAATGAGAAAACTAAGTCCTAAAGAGATGAGGTGACTGCTTTATATCTCATTACTAGCAAAGCCAATCCTACAACCTAGGCTGCTTGACTCAAAGCCATTGCTGTCTGCAGTGCCGGCTCTGCATTATTCGCGAACACAGGAATTAAAAGTTGGCTGAGTTCATTGACTTCGTCTTTAAAAACATCCCTGTCAGAGACTGGGCTTCAGATAAGAAAGGGTGTCTGAAAAGTCTTACCCCCACTAAGTGTTTCCAGCGGTGGTGAAAGAAAGGGCTCCATGGAAGCAGGAGGTGAGCTGCCACTTGCGGGAGGAATGGGAGGGAAAAGCTAAGCATATGCTGGAGGAAGCATGCGGTCATGGAGGAGCCGTGATTTAGGAGGAGGCTGATCTCATTTCCAAAGTCATTATTCTAATGACTGCTACTAATTAGCTATGTGACTATGGGCAACTCTTCATCTCTCTTCCCAGGGAGAGGGACAAGGACAAAGAGAGGGGAAGAAAGAGAGAGAGAGAATAACTGTGTCAGGTGATCTTCCAGTTTCTTTCAAGTGGTAACATTTGGTTTAAAATGCAGAGCATTTACCTTAAACACACACAGAAAATGTATGCTAAATGGGTGCTTTTCAAAAGCATATTTTCATAGACATAACACAAAGCAAAATCAGTTTTTGCAAGAAGAGACCAAGATAATAAATACAATGCGAAGCCTGTATTTAAAACACAAACGATGAGTAGAAAGTAAACACACAATCAGTTAGATGGGAGTATAAAATCCTCTTGCTAAGCAGTTTTAGTACTGAATTGTTTGTAATCAGGGAAACGGAGAAGGCAGCACATTGTAGATTGTGATAACAAGAAAGTAGTAAATGACCAAATTCTTTGCAGACACAAGTATGGTGGAAGAAGGGGCGGATGGTGCCCATTTCTGTATCCTTTAGACACACTCCTTCCCCAGGCCTGCTGGCAACCTCTAGGGAAAGCACCTAGTGAAGGGTCACCTGTCCCACAGCATTGAGGGCTTCCTAGCCTCTGTGATTCATATACCAGCGGTGGTGCTGGTGACTGAGTTTGCTATGGTTGCAGGGTGGTTTTCACCTGTGTCTCCCCTAGGAATGGGCTAGGATTTTCCCTCTTCCAGCCAAATGCTCTCCCCTAACCCTTCCCCCTATCTACCTGAACAGCTGTGACCTGGGGACTTCTGTGAGCTTCTGCTAAGACTCATTTTCCTTTAATAGTATATTTCCTATTCATTGTCACTGGTTATCTGCCTTAGGTGGGAGAGAACTTGATAAGTATTTAAGTGAGACTGAGAGAAGCTGCCTTAGCTGTTCGTAAGAGTTCTGGCTCATTCCACCCAAACCATCTTGTTGTTTAATCATTTTGTGGAGGGCTGCTTTGCTTAAGGATGGGACATGGGGGTGAAAAGGCTGAAGAGAGAAAAATAACATATGGGAGGAAACAATATGAGTCGGTTATGTTGTATGACAAAATAACCCGTATTTTCTCTCCTTAATACTCCCCCCCTCCAATTCTACCATGGAATTCTCTTAGACTTTCATCCCAAGATTAAAAATACGGTCTAAAGAAGCTCCAAAGGACATGACCACTAACCTAAATATTTACTCAGTTGTCACCAGACCTGAGTGACACTCTTTGGAAGGGAGCTGGGAAGGGGCTGCGACATGGGGTTGCGAGTGGAGGTTAAGTGTTGATGTTGGGAGGGGACGGAGGTGACATTTGGCAGGTGTTGGTAGGTACGTTTATTGTAGCAAAATGCTTTTTGACTTCGCAAGCCTCTGCTTGCTGAGATGTTTCTTGTTCCCATAGGGTTATCATGTGGGTGTATCTTCAGGGTGAGTTTTCATGATTTTATCTAACTTTGTGCACTGTCCTATATTGGTGACTCCATGTCAACAAGCAGACTGAGCAGAAACGAGATCATATTTATCAGTATCAAAGTGCCCAACATATATTTCTACGAGTACTTTAGTTATAATCCATTTTTTTCTCTATAGGGAAGAAGAAATGTCAAGTTGGTGGTGGCAAGAGTGCTTATGTGGAGGTTGAATAAAAGGGAAGAAAGATGATGGAACAATAATTATTGAGACTACTCATGGAAAGGTAAAGGAATCTTTATTTCATTGTGGGGATAACTATGTTCTCTACTTAATCAAACAGTTAAATACCTCCTTTCTCTAATATTTTTATTAAAAACCTTGGGTAGGAGATGTCATTGCCACACTTTGTAGTCCTTAATTCATCTTGAGGAAGCTCCTTTATTTACCATCAAAAATTTAATGAAAAGCATTAAATAAATCAGAGTAAAATGATTGCCAGTAACAAAGATCATTGACTCTAGAACTCACAACAATTTCTACTTCTTTCATCAATGTTTCCAGTTGGTATTTTTTTTAAAGGTGCCCCCCCTTCCCCCCGGAGTGAATAATGACCTAAGGAACCAGGTAGCAAGCTACATTTGTGAGATCAAGAGAGATGTATGATTTGAATAGAAATAGCAGAGTGCCAGAGAAACCAACAGATGGGGGGGAATGACCAGTAATGTCAAATGTTACAGAAAGAGATGAAAGGCTTGCATTTCAGGATTAGAAGGTCATCTAGGACCTTTGAAAGCAAAGGTTAGGTCAAGTCTTAGGGCATGAGCTGGACTATAATGTTTATAGAGGGATGGTAGTAAAAACATAACAGTGCACAACCCCTTCTCCCTGTCATCAAGGCAGAGCGCAGGGTGATATTGAGAAGATAGCTCATTCTCAGAACCTTTGCCTAACTTACTCACCGTGTGTCATCTGCCACCCCCATGGCGTGACCTGGGCCCATTTCTGCCCTGACTTGAATGAACACTTCCTTGTAGATTTTACAGATGATTCCCTGCTGAGATTCACTTCTCTAAACTCCTCTCGATTCTGTCACTTACCCAAACCATAACAAGCCACATCTTATAACAAAGAAGTACAGTTGTTATCAAGAAAATTTGTCTTTTTTGTGCTCTTATCTTTGTATTTGGACAATTTATGATCTAAAGTATTGCCTTTTGAGTTGTAAAATTCTGGAGGTCACATATAAGCTACCTCTTAGGGTACTTTAATATGCTTTTCCTGACAGTCAATATCTGTTTGTAAAAAAAAACAAATCCCAAATTAGATAGATTTTATATAACTAATAAAATTAAGAAAGGAACTTTATCCTTTTCAACAGGAACATAAATAGTAGGCAAGGGAAAATTCAGAATGTCCTAAATTGGTAAACAAATGAAAGAGAGAGACTCAATTAGGGCCATTTAGCCTGGAGACAATATTTGATTATAAGAGAGGAAGCTGGTTTGATCACCTCTTCCATTATTGTTCATGCCAACTTTTTAAAAAACAACTTTATTGAGATAAAATTTGCATACCATAGAGTTTACCTATTTAAAGTGTACAATTCCATGGTCTTTAATATAGTCAAAGACTTGTGCAGCAGTCCTTCTAATCTAATATTGGAATATTTTCCATCATCCCCAAAAGAAGCCTTGTACCTGTTAGCAGTCACTCCCCCTTCTTCCCACACTCACCAGCCCCAGGCAACTAAGATTTGCCTATTCTGGCCATTTCAGATAAGTGAGTGATACAGTAGGTGGCCTTTTGTGTCTGGCATCTTTCACTTAACATAATGTTTTTGAGATTCATTCACGTTGTAGCATGAATAAGTACATCATTCCTACTTATGGCTGAATACCATTCTACTGTATGGGTATATCATATGTTGTTTATCCTTTCATCAGTTGATGGATATTTAGGTTGTTTATGTATCCTGGCTATTATGAACAATGCTGCTATGAACATGCCTGTACAAGTTTTTATGTGGATGCACATTTTCATTTCTCTTGGCTGTATGTCTACAAGTGGAGCTGCTGCGTCATATGGTAACTCTATGTTTAGCATTTTGAGGAACTGCCAAACTGTTTTCCAAAATGGCTGTACCATTTTACATTTCCACTAGCAATGTATATGGGTTACAGTTTCTCTGCATCCTCATCAACACATTTTATTATCTGTTTTTTTGATTATAGACACTCTAGTGGGGGCGAAGTGGTATTTTAATGTGATTTTTATTTGCATTTCCTTAATGACAAATGACGTTGAGCATCTTTTCATGTACTTAATGGCTTTTTGTATACCTCCTTCAGAGAAATGTCTATTCAAGCTCTTTACCCATTTTTTAATTTGGCTATTACCTCTTCATTATTGAGTTGTAAGAGTTCTTTTTACCTTCTAGAACCAAGTCACTTATCAGATGTATTATTTGCACATATTTCCTCCCAGTCTGTGCGTTATCTTTTCATTTTCTTAATGGTGTCCAACTCAATTTTATTAGGTCTTCAGATGTGATACTTGCTCTTTTGAGCACATTCTGCAAAACTACTGTCTCTTCAACAGTATTTAAGGTGATTTGTGATATAATGTGGTTGCAAGTATAATTTTAACCATTTTGGTAACAGCATCGACTATAGTCTACAGCCACAGATGAACGTGCACAGCGACTTTAGCCGACAGCCGTGATATGAAGGCACACAGCCGAGTGTCAACTTTAGCTGACGCCCATGATATGACTTTTCTAATTTTTCATTTATCAAAATAAAATTGTGAACATTTAAAAATAACGTAATGAAAACATATATGTATATGTTACCTATTCTGATTTACAAGTAAAGCTGCCTGTAAAGTAAAACAAGCTTTCAGTGCTTTAAAGCTTTCCTCATCACACAAGAGCAAAACAGACTCGTCGTCAATGCACAGCACAAACTATCGTGCGGACTATGAGTGCCAGCTGTGGGCAAGGTTTCGTGGCCGATGAGCGCCGTACCAAAGTGGTTCAAAAGAAGTCACAGGAAGAAGAATATGAAAGCCATTAGTGCTTTCATTAATGGTAGAAAGAGTAGAAAGAGGAATGTGAGGGTGATTTACTTTGTCCTCCTTGTCCTTCCCCCGTGTAATGAAGGTCCCGTTCTCCCAGCCTCATCTGTAGCTCCTGGCTCCAGGCTTCCTCTTCCTCATGTTAGAAGTGACTACACTTCCAATCACCTTTGGTCTTTGTAAGATTAACAAAGGCAGTAAAGCCAGTGGGTGTAAAGTACTACTTATTGAAGAAAGTTGGTAATGAAAAAAGAGAGAAAAATAGAACCAGGGCAAAGGGGAGGTTTTTGAAGATGTAAGCGACCTGATTAGGTTCTGCTTGTGTTTGAAGGCAGAACAGAAGGAGTCCTTGAAATACAGAACTGAAGGGAGTCAAAAGAGAAGGGATTTTACTGTTAGAACAATGTCAAAGAAGTTTGTGGCTAGGAATTGGATCAAGAATATGAAGAATATGAAAGCCTTGGAAAGAAGCTATCACCAACTGGGATTAAATGGAAGCAATCAGTTGACACCAATATTTATTATCAAGGAAAAGGGCTATAGAAAAGGTGTTAGGAAACTTTTGAGATGAACCCCAAGCAACTATTTTATAGTAGAAATGAATCCATATTAATCAAGATATTAATAGGTACTGAGTACCTACCATGTCCCAAGCATTGTGATAGTTGGTTTAATAACTATCGAAGAAGACAACATCTACTCCTTCTCAAGGTGCTTATAATCTAGCCTGGAAATAGTCTAACACTGCAGTCCCCAACCCCAGGGTAGCAGAGGACTGGGGTGCAAAACTCCACCATCGACCCCCCTCCCCCTCCCCCCGGAAAAATTGTCTTCTATGAAGTGTGGAGGTGGGGAGGCACACAGCCAGAGATGATTGGCAGAGGGCGAGCAGAACGAAGCTTCATATCCATTTACTGCCGCTCCCCTCCCTATTGCGAGCATCATGGCCTGGGCTCCCCTACCCCCACCCCACCCCCCACCCACCGTCTGTGGAAAAACTGTCTTCCATGAAACCATCCCTGGTGCCAAAAAGGTTGGGGACCACTGATCTACCACATATACAATTATTAAAACATACACAAAAGTATTAATGCAAAGACAGTACGGATGGTAAGGCTTAACAAAAGAGGAAAAAATATGAGCTGAGGTACCTGGGGAAGGTTTGAGGGAGAAGATAGGTCTTGAACTAAGTCTGGAAGGATGAGGTCTGGCTCCTTGATCTACCACTCTAAGTTTCTTCTCCTTCTCCAAGATATGTTGGGACATCAAAGGGGGGGCAGATGATGCATAATATGATCCACGTACTCTCAGAGGGAATCACAGAGGAACCACAAGATTAGGGCACTGCAAGATAGGAAATCTTGGTTTAGCAAAAATACTTGTTTTAATTCACCTTCAGGGAAGGAGAGGGCTTTGGCAGGGTGAATACCTGCTTCTTCCATGAGGTGGTTTAATCTCTTCTGTCTCTACCCCTTGATGAGGCATCTTTTTTTTCTTTTTGACTCTGAATATTCTTTCTAATATATGGCAAAATGAATAAGCATAAGAGAAATAGGGAAATATATCTTATATTTCTGTCCTCTCTGCAGAGTCTGAGTGTTAAGGAGGAAAAAATCCAGCAAATGAATCCTCCAAAGTATGAAATGATTGAAGACATGGTCATGCTGGCTCGCCTCAGTGAAGCATCTATACTGCACACCTCAAAGAGACGCTATGACCATTGGATGATCTATGTGTGTAACCTGCCTTACTGCTGAAATAGCATGCTGGCACACATGTTGGCAATGTCCCAACCTCTCCTGGGTGATATCTTACATCGAATGTAAGCATACCTGCATGGAGATTGTTCTTAAGGAAGGTCTACTGGGGAGGAACATTATCTTAGCATTTCCCCACTTTTATTTTGTCACCGTTTGTGTCCCTTCTCACAGGTCACCATGCTAAATTAAAAGCATGAGGCTTGGAACCTGATAAACTAAGTGTCCAAATGCCAGCTCTGTCACTTACTAGTTGTTAAGTTTCTTGACTTCTTAAAGTCACCTTATTTGTAAAGTGGGACAATAATACCTGGCTCTCCATGGTGGCTTGGAGGATTAAATGAAGAATGTAGGTAAAACATGTAGTTCAGTGCCTGAGACTGAGTGCTCAACGAATAAGATATTTTTGTCATCATGATTAAACTGGTGATTTTTGGCTGCTCAGATTTTTTGATGTATTTAAAACCTATGCAGCAGAAGCAGTGCTCAGTAGATTGGGCTAAAATGTGGCATCTGGCACCCATTGCCACAGAAGCCATGACAAACAACCAGCTTGCTACGCAGCTCTCTGATTTACCATGTGACTGTATTAGTCGCCCTGGAATGCTATAACAACATTCCCACAAACTGAGCAGCTTAAAACAACAGAAATTAATCTACGACAGTGCTGGAGGCCGGAAGTCTGAACTCAAATCAAATGGACAGGGTTGTGCTCCCTCTGGAGGCTCTAGGGGAGAATCCTTCCTTGTCCCTTTCAGCTTCTGGTGGCTACTGGCGTCCCTGGTGGTTGCATCACTCTGGTCTCTGCCTCTGTCTTCACATCAGCTTCCCCTCTCTGTGTCTCTTATAAGGACACCAGTTATTGGATTGAAAGCCCACCCACATGTCATCCTGACCCCCTTAGCTTAATTATACCTGTAAAAACCCCTTTTCCAAAGAAGATGACATTCGTAGGCTCTGGAGATGACGACATAAATGTATCTTTTTGGGAACCACGATTCAACCACTTCAGTGGCTGAGTGACCCACACGAGCTATTCCTTCTCAATGGCCTAAAAGTCAAGTTTCTCCTTTCACTGAGGCAGAGATTCAGCTCTGGCCTCACATGCTGATTGCTGGTTACCGAAATCCCTGCAGGCCTGCAGTTAGCGTCCTGTCTCCAGAAGCTCTATGTGTCAGACGCGTTCGTCATTAGCAGATGTCCCAGGAGAGAGATAATCCCAAGTCCTGATGTTGCTCTAACCTGGTTCTGTCTCTTTCTGTTACAAGTCCCTTCTTTATAAGAATCCAGAAACTCTCTTCTTTTGAGTTCCTTCATAAGTAAATATTCCAGCAAACGTTCCCTGATAGCGGAGAGCTGACAGACCTGGACATATTTCTAATCTATTTTCTGAAATCTTTTCTGATCTTCCCTCAGACATATTCAGGTCTCTTCTGCGTGACCATGAACGCTTACAAATGGCTTCCAGTGTATCAGAAAGAAGTCGTGGCTGCTCACAAAGGGAGGAGGCGATCAGAGGCTCCCCGTCACATCTTCGCTGTGGCCGATAACGCCTTTTCAGGATATGCTTCACAGTAAGTAGCTGCCCTACAAAATGAAAAGTAAAAATATCTGATCTACTTTTTCTCTGTGTCACTAAGAGGCACTTAGGCATTGTGAGCAGAGCATGGCCTTTACAGTTATCTAATCACTTGAAGCCTGCGTTCTGTTCTGGATAAAATGTGGGCAAAATATTACCTTACCTCCTAGGGTTATTGGGCCGAGTAGCTTGCACATCAAAGTGAGATAATGCATTTAAAGTGCTGGGGACAGTGGCTTGCCCAGAGTAAGCCCCCTGTGGATGGTGGCTTTTATTACATAAAGCATCTGCTGTAGTGTCTGACACAAAGACGGTATTCTGTAGCTACTATTACACAATCATTCTTAAAAGCTTAAAATGGCAAAAATGTCAACCATTAGTTGGTTATCATTTGTATGTGGAGCAAGGAAATAGGCCTCCAATTTATATGTTCTTATGACTGGCATATACAGGGGCAAGAGAAAATCTATTTTACTCTGCACCATTTAAATGGTGCTTTTTTTCCCTCACTGTAAATGGAGCAAATCCTTTCCTGTGTGTCTGATTTCAAACTGCAGCCAGGGAAATTTTGAATAAGGTCATGCTAATACGTAAGCCCCTAGCAATAGAATTTTCTGACATTTTTCTTTCTTTTGTAGATCAAGAGAATCAGTCTATACTCCTCACATAAGTGTTTGCCTTGTTTTTCTTTTTGGGGCTGAAGTAGGTTTCAATGCAGTCAGACACTTACGTTTCACTGGGAATAAAACTTAAATTCACTGTCTTTGAATTGTTTGCCCTTTAGATGCAGGATACATTCTAGGCAAGAATAAGATACTCGGGAAATTGTCATAATGCTTTAGTCAGTGATTACTCCAAATACAGTGTCAGCTAGTCTGCCTCCACTATTTTAAGAGATTCTTTAGAAACCTCAGTGCACAAGCTGGTCTTAATCACAGACGACATGCTGTTGTGGCCAACCAGACTGGGGCAGGCCAAGGTACATTAAGTAGAGAGAACTAAAAGATGGTGAGGCTTAGAGGGGTAAGAAAAGGAGATGCAGGTGATATCTTATTATATGTTAATTTTGATGGAAAGAGTGCTGGCAGGCCAGATGAACTGTCCGCATGGTGGCTGAGACCCAAGAAGCTGTGCAGTGCTTAAGTCCTTGGCCTTCCTGTGCAATGATGATGCCACCCTATGTGTTGGGCTCTCCTTTGGCTTCCACTATCCCAAGAGGGATCATAAGGTCTCAGAACCTTAGAGATAGATGGACAATTCAAATTCAGCCCTTTGCAGGGAGGATCAGCCGTTTTCTGGAGTTTTATATGGATAAAGGCAAGCCTTGATTCTGTGATGCTTTGGGTGATGAGCCTATAAATTCACCACTGTATTCTTCCCACATTACAAAGTTAGCTGGTTGTCAAAGGATAAGGGGATCCTAAAGCCATGCTGCCTGGTCAAATGATTGGTAGACCTTCTTCTGAGAAGACTTGGCCGTGTGGTAGGCTTCATACATGAGAATCCCTTGTACAGTTGGTAACGAGGAGCAGGGGTGCTGTCCTGCTCTTTGTTAATAGGACCATGAGGAACGGGCTTTTTAATATTTATAAAAGTCCTCGATCTTTCTGAACTCCAGAGTCTTACTCATGCTGTTTTTGCTGCCTGAGAAGTCCTTCCCCATCTCCCAACTAATTAAATATCCACATACCTTCAAGTATCATCTTGAATTCCACTTTTCTATAAAACCTTCCCTGCTTGCCTTAGCCTATATTATCAGAATCACTTAACTTTCATTGCATTGATAATCAGAACCAGTTAACTGTGTTGCTAAATTTCAAATCACAGGGGAGAACTGGTGCTGGAAAGACTGTGAACGTTAAACATATTATCCAGTATTTTGCCACCATGGCAGTCACGAGAGAATCCAGGAAAAAGCCACTAAGTGTTCATATATCTTGGCAGAAAAGGTGGGGTGGTCCTAACCACTGGATCATGGAGGCTCTGCCCTGACCACTTATGGGAAGTAAAGAGGCAACAAGAACCACAGAACAATTAGAAAATTATAGAAAAGTCTTTTTTCTCCATCTTTCCATCGCACGTTGAGAGGATCATCAAGTGCTCCAAAGCAATAACCTGAAAGCTTGAATTACATAATTTGTTTCAGATTTACTTCATGGGGCATTTACTGGCCTGGTCTTTCTTGGTTGGACCCTCTGAAAATTATGTCCTCAAGATCCAAACCATCTCACCTGAAGGCTAGGGTCGTCAGTGCCTTCGATATTTCTGAATGCCTTTAGCTACCATGAGATGTCAGACTACCAGAAATATGCAGTAGAAGTTGGCTTCCTTTGCTCCTAACTCCTAGATCAAATGCCAAATGCCTGATGGACATACCCTCAACTTTAATCACAATCCATGTTCAGGATAACTTTACCTTCACTCTCTATTTGATTTTTTTAGTCATTGGCAATTTTTAATTTAGCTTGCTTTGTTTAGCTCCATTAACAGGTTAGTGGGCTTCATCATAATTTGTGGATAACTAGACCATGAAGGTTGGTATGCAAAATAAAATTAAATCATGCTGAGTGGAACTCAAAATCAATGAGTTATTGAGCTGTTAGGACTTTCATCTTACTATGCCTTACATTATTTTTATTTTTCATTTCAATCTGGATGTTACCTGCTGTGTTTTGCAAATTAATAAATATATCAAAATAGCCATCTAGTCCAATTTCAAATAGGAGAAGTTTCTTTTCCAACTACAACATTACTGAATTTGATTGATTTCTGTAGGTATTATTAAACCATATAACTCAGTAGATGTAATTTCATTTTTGCATGCATTTTAGGGTTTGTGTTGGCATATGTTAATTGGCTTGGTCTAGCCATTGAGTCTTATGATAATATAAACTCTTCTATGGAAACCTTTGCTCATGAACATATACCTTTTATCTTATTTGAAGGACAGTAGACCCATATTACTTAGAAAGGATATAATATTTATAAATCTGTAAGTTCTTTAATACCACACATTATATAATTTCCCCCATATAATGGGTCTTTGAGGCTGAGTGGAAACAACAAAGCTATGTTGCCATTTGGGTGCTAGGTGGCCATTCATGCTCACTCTGTGAGGATGACCTGTTTTGGCCCATCAGCCTGAGCAGGCATGATTCAAATTTCAGATCAATACCATAACAAGTCACTGCTTGGTGTGAATCTTTAGATTGCTTGGGAGTAGTAGCAAATAAAAATATAATGTAATAATGCCAAAAGTCTGCCATGTTATCCTAGGATAGATAAATTTCCAAGTGTGAGTATTAGATGGGAAGAGAGGAAGATTAACATTGGGGTTAATACATGAAATCAAGTTTGTTTGGAAATAGGCTATGATATTTTTAAATTCATTTTGGTAAAATAATTATTTTCTTCTCCCACTCGGGCCAATGCCAACCCAAAGAGAAGCACTGCAAATAAATTAGCTTCCATATATGTTCATGGGACATTGTATATTAAGTCAGTTTCTCTCATATATACATCTGTTTTTCTGAATTTCCACTCCAAAATAAAATTTTATAACCAAATTTGGAAGCATCTTTTTTGCTACTGGTTATCAAAACAAAAATGGGATTCAACCTGGGAAAGGAGGGCTTGCCACATTACAGAATTCTGCTAAAAGCTTCATCAGCTTTATTTCTCTTGCATGTATCCCAGGAGATTTTAGAAGCTCAAATCATGCAAGTGAATCCTATCTTGGAAGCATTTGGAAACGTGAAAACCCTGAGAAATGACAACTCTCGTTTTGTAAGTTACACGATTTAGCATAATATCAGAGTCTTTAGTTTTTAAGCAATAGTAAAACTCATGTTTGAGCACATAGATATGAAAAAAATATATAGAACACCAAAGGTGGTCTTTGATTAAAGTCTATAAGTTTTTAGATGACTCAAAACAATTTATCGGCTTCAACACTCAGACAATTAAAATTACACATGTAATAAATATGTGTCTAAACTACCAAATGGAAGCTTATTTGGTCAGTTTCAGGAAGTATTTATCTTAATAGTTTCAAATTCCTTTCTACTCCCAGTACGGAAGCTGACTCCAAAAATTACAATAATGCTTTATATTGTATTACATTTTGTAGATTTGAAATACTGTCCTTCATAATTTCCTATACTCCTTATAACACGTCAATTTAGTAGGCATTTCCTAATTCACTTACCATGATTATTGTTTCTACTCTTGCCTATGGCCTCTCTGCTCCTGCCTATTTTTCACTGCAGCTTTTTTTTTATTGGGAGAAAGTATTTTTAAGTGCTTTTGATAACTAGAAGTCCCCTGACAGGGAGAACTTAGATTTCAAAATCTAGTTTAACAAATCCATTTTATGCCAAAAATGAGTGGCAAGGAGCCA
>VSMD01022855.1:0-101429 GCA_008750895.1 Mirza zaza | reverse complement strand
AAAAACCACTTCTTTTGTGGTGGCAATGAGAAGTATAAACTAGTTCTAGTAGCAAGATTAAGCTACTGAATAAAGAGAAAGAAAAGTGAAGTTTCAATGCTACTCCTGTTTCTGCCATGTCTGCTACTCTCTTAGTGTCCTTGGAGAATATGTCAATGATCTCATTCCCCAATTACCATGTTCTCAGTACTTAGAAAGGTCAATCTACCCCTAATCTGAAATGTATATTAATTTTTAACTAATTCTTCTATTAAAGTATAAAAATTTATTTATAAAAGTTAACATTTAATTACAGCTTAGCTACTTTGGGAATTTCTGTGACTTATGTTTTTGTTTCTAATTCTATCAAATGTTTACCTTTTGCTTTTATGTAATAAGTGTTATTTTTCCTATAGCTGTTTTTATATATTTTGCCACAACAGTTTTATAATTTATTGGTTAGAATGTAATTATATCCCTATGGTCCTTTCTTTAGTAATGTATTAAGAAATTCTTGCACCAGGATTCCCAGAATCTAATTTATGTTTAACAAAGTCAGCGCCAATTAAATTTGTGTAGAATAATAAAAGAATTTATATAAAAATATGTATATTTGTAACTTTTTGTCTTTTTATTGTCTAAAACCACATGTATTATGATAGAATCAAGTACAAAAGCTTAGCAAAATTTTAGAACTATAAATAGACAAAAATAAGATATTTTCCCCATCCATCCAGAGATCTCAGCTAATGCATAAAGATTATTTTTATACTCATAAGTATTTATGTATTTTATTACAAAAATAAATCATACAATACTTTTGTTTTGTTAACTACATTTACAAAATCAAAGATCTATACATTTATTTTTAATA
Organism: Mirza zaza; assembly: GCA_008750895.1. NCBI lineage: Eukaryota > Metazoa > Chordata > Mammalia > Primates > Cheirogaleidae > Mirza > Mirza zaza. The sequence continues at coordinate 100,576 of VSMD01022855.1, read as the reverse complement.
AATTTTATCTTATTTAAACCAAGATCAAAATTTAAACCTTAGAGTTTCAAAATGTACTCTCAACATGGTGAAAGACAAGCTATAAAATGGGAGAAAATATTTCCAAATTATATGTCTGATAAGAAACTAGTATCCAAAATATAAAGAACTCTTGCTACTCAAAATTAAAAATACAAGGGGCTCAATTAAGGAATGGAAGAAAGATTTGAATAAATATTTCTCCAAAAAAAGTAAACAAATGGCCAATAAACACACAAAAAGATGATCAATGTCATTAGTTATTAGGGAAATGCAAATCAAAACCTTAATAAGATATCAATCCACTCTCATCTGGATGCATATAATAAAAAAGATGAATAAAAGGGTATTGGGCAGGTGGGAGGGGAAGGGGGGTGGGTATATACATACATAATGAGTGAGATGTGCACCATCTGGGGGATGGTCATGCTGGAGACTCAGACTTGTGGGGGAAAGGGCAGTTATTGAAACCTTAAAATCTGTACCACCATAATATGCCGAAATAAAAAAAAGATGAATAATTACAAATGTTATTGAGAATGTGAAAGAATTATAATCCAACTAGACTGATGGTGAATATGGAGAATGGTGCGGAAGTGGCTTTGGAAAACACTTTAGCTGTTCCTTAAACATTTAAACATGGATTTCCAATGAACACTATCTAGGTGATGGGCACATTTATAGCCCTGACTCAAGCCATGTAACAAAAACATTTGTACCCCCTTAATATTTTGAAATAAATAAAAAGAGACTGCGAGGCCAGGCACAGTGGCTCATGTGAAAAATAAATAAACAAACAAACAAACAAAGATTTACCATATGATCCAGAAATTTTACTCCAATGTATATACCCAAGAAAATTAAAAATATGTATCTACACAAAAACTTTTACATGAATGTTGTTCATAGCATATTTCAAAATAAGGCATAAATGGAAATAACTCCAATGCTTATCAAATGATGAATGGATGAACAAATGTAATATGTACATACAATGAAATATTATTCAGCCATAAAAGGAATGAAGTACTTTTACATGCTACAGGGTGGAAAAATTTACAAATTTTATGCTAAGTGAAAGAGGAGAGACATAGAAAGCCACATAATATATGATCCCATTTATATGAAATGTCCAAAATAGGTAAATCCATAGAGAAAAAAATGTAGATTAATAACTCTCAGGGTATAGTGGTGTAATGGAGAATGCTTGCTAATGGGATGATGAGAGTGATACACCATTATCTAATTCCATAATTCTGTGAACATACTAAAACCCAATCAATTGTATACTTTAAACATGGATTTTATTGCATGAAATTTATATCTCAAAAAAGCTATTATTAGAAAAGGCAATTACAAAACTAGTTTGAAATTTATCTAAATAAGTTTGCAGTAAGTAAAAAAAATCATATTCTCGAGATATGATTTTTCCATTGATCTTTTTTAAATCTCTTTACACTTTACTACTATATTTTTCTGCAAATTTATTTTATACAAGTTGTGTAGTAATACTCTAACTGGATTCTTTTTCTCCAAGTGGACAAATTTTTTCAGCTTTCATCCCACATTTCTGCATAAAGATTTCTCTTCCAAATTTCAAATTCATACATAGCCAAGGGCCTCTTTAACTTCTATTCATTACATTTCATTTGGTATTTATAATGATTTACCTATGTGCCATGTTGTTTTAGATAGTTTTGTTTTCCAAGTTGTTTTAATGCACAATTGGGCATGGAGTATTTATTTACTTTTTCAAATTTTTCCTAAATATTATCTCAGCCAATCTTAAAAACCACTCAAAATGGAACAGAGCCTACAACGTACTGAGAATTTTGATAGATGCTATAAGTAAAAGGGTGAGCAAAAATACAGAAGAATTGCTGAGGCCATTGTGGAGAAGTGTTAACTTCTGCTCCTCAGGGCCCACAAGTGCCCTGATCTGGACTCAGGGTCACAGTGAACCTCTTTCCTCTGCATCTCTGCATCCTGCACTACTGCCAGGAACATCTTCATCTTCTTTTGTGTCTCCAACCACCCTCAGTGTCCTAAAGTGAGGCATACTGTGGGACTGTCCTTGCTACTCTTCCTTGTCTTGCTGCTGAAACTGGGTCACCCTTCGATGCATAGTTGGATACTGAATGACAAATGCTCATCATAGCTAATGTGACTGCTTCACTTTACATAATTTTTGACTTGATGACTGAGGAAAAGGTTTCTATTTGAAATTAGCATCGAGGTATATTGTAAGAATTTTTTTAAACTTTATTATTATTTTTTTAATTTGCAGACTTGGCAAAACAAAGGACCCCAGGAGAGAAATCTTGAGCGTTGGGGATTCAAAAGCAAGAGTCTTCATCTACTCCAAACAGGATCATATTACTCACCAGGAAAAGGTACCAACATCACACCTAGTCTTTCATTAGTGGGTAATGAAAGTCAATGGAGGCTTTTTGCAATGATAGAAGTTTGGAAATTAACTTACAACCACTTAAGAATATTTATATCTGGATTATAAATCAGTATGTGCTTAGTCAGAAAAGATTTGCATGTAAGCCATATAAAAATAATGGTAATTAAAACCAAGCTGGATCATTTCATGTTTTGTCTTAATGCTAAGCTTTTGCTTCATTTGTTTTTTCCTTACATACCCATTCCTTGATCCTTTGGATTTATTTTCATGCACTGGTATAAACCTGGCACATGTTACAAATTTTAAAATGCCATATTTTTATCAAATATGAGATGTATACATTTTCACATTTTAATGTGCCTGAACTCAGAATGTGTCTTTTAAAATTGTCATCAACCAGGCCACAGGCATGAGATATTTTTTACTTCTTCTCATGGATAGACACAGGTTAGAGCTTGTTATAATGCCCTCACTTTTAACTGAGTTGTATATGTTTGGTTCCACAAGAGGGAATTTAATTGCCAATTAAAATATATTCACAAAGATTACACCATTAGTCAGCATTAAAACAAAAAGTTATTATTTCCACAGAAAAGCATGAAACTCTAACAGTAGGGACTAAATTTGGTATCGATGAAGGAAATATTTGTCATTTGAGTAATGATTACAGTTTCCTGTATTCTTGCAAAGTAGCAAGAAAGTGCTTTATGAGACCTAAGGAAGTAAGATATCCGGAAGCTGATGAAACTCTACTGCATTTTGCTTGAGTTAGGATTGCTTGTAGCATAACAAACAAGGGAGTTGATGTCAGGATAAATTGCCAAATAGCTGGGAATAATTGGAAAAAAAATTCAAAGCAATGAGAAGCTGGTATAACAGATTTATGCATCAAAAAAAGACTACCTCTATGCTGTCAAACATCAATGTATCAGAAATTTTCTGATACTGTTCAACAGAAGATAATGCTGGGGAATCTTTTAAGAACTGCTGCATTAACAATTGTCTTGATGGCATATTGTACAATCCTATGTGAAAAAATACGGCATTAATATTTCTGAACAGAAAGGTGATTGGAGGCTTGAACTCAATATGAAGGTAACATCGTAACTTAAACTTAATTCACTTTTCTTTTATTATATACACAAGAATGATATGTCAAAAAAATCTATGTATAAATTTTAAGAATGGTCTTTCATTAAATGTTAAATTTATAAACCTTCTATGTGATACAAGAATGTATACAGACAGAACCTGTCCATATGTAACTTATAATGTCAAATAACTATAGATGTGAGTGCAAACTATTTATGTATAGGGCTTAGGACAGGTGAAATGATAGTGGAAGGCTGAATGAGAGCTAAATAGACAAGAGGGAGAAAAGCATTCTGGCAAAGGGAATAGAATGTAGAGCACCCGTGAGGAAGGAGAAGGATCACAGGTCTGAAGCAGCAACATTAAACTAAAAGGACTTGACAGTAGAGGTAGGTGCAGGAAGAGCGTTCTGGGTTCCTAGAGATGACGGTGAAGGCTTGTCAGAGACTTAATCAATTCTGGCCGTGAAAGCCATGTTAAGATTTTTTTATTGCTATTATTTTATGAGCAATGAACTTTTATGTAAGCTATGATATGATTAGATTTGGGTTCTTAATAGATCACATTGTGAAGAGATGAGGGTTGGCAGGAAAAGACACAGTAGGAAGTCTTTGGAGGCAACCTAGAGGTATTCTAGGCAATAGGTATTGGAACCTTAACTCAGGAAATTGGCCATGGACATGAAAAGAAGAGGACACGTTTGAAAGATGTAGTGAAGGGAAACACAACAGAAAGGGATGGTAAGGCAGAGAGGTAGGAGGAGGTGTCAGCATGCTTGAGATGATTGGCTTTGATGGTGGAGAGAGGAAGCACTGAGAAGGTTCAGATTTGAGAAAAAGGGAAGAGTCAATTTGGGACTTATCAAAGTTAAAATGTTTCAGACTGTAGTAGTGGCAAGCACTTAGTTGGACAAGACTGGAGTTCAAGTTTGTGGTCTTGTACAATGATAGAAATTGTTGAAAATAATCTAGACTTATTGTGTACATTTGAAGCTTCCCATACCCTGTGATGTAGTAATTCATTCCTGGGTATCTATATTAAAAAAACTTGTCCACATATGCATTGGAATATTGTACAGAAACAGGTATAATGGCATTGCTCACAATAGCCAAAATATTAGAAACTACTTAAATGGTTATCCACAAAACTGTGGTACATTGATGAAATGCACAGGGTATAGTAATCAAAAAAAATGAACTTACAGCTATTGGGCTTTGCATCTATAATTTCTCCATTTGTGTAGCAGTCATCCGGGTTTGCACTAATAATTCATTAAATTGTACATTCATATTTTACATAATTTCAAAGTATATATGTTATATTATACATTTAAATATATGAGTATATATTAATTATAAATACATATATACACATAAGTGCATATACATACACAAATACAAACACATATTACTATTGGCATAAACAGCTAGGCATTAAACTATAGTACAAGAACTAGATGAAATAAATTTTGAAATGCTTCTTATTGGGATAAAGTGTACCTTCAATAAGAGAAATGATATAGTGTGATGCTGAATCAGAATACAGTCAATCTGAATAATTACCTTCTTAGATAACTTACGGATTTAACAATATCTTGATGAACATTTCAGCAAGGATTATTTTTAGCTAGACTTTTTGATTTTTAAGTTTATAAAAAGAAAACAAATAAATAAGAACACCTTGGAAAACTAGGAAAAAAGAATAGTAAGTAGTTATTGCAACTAGTATAAATGGAAACACATTGTATAAACTACAAACATAAAATGTTGTGATTATGGTACAGCAAAGGCATAGAACAAAGAGAAATGCTAGTTGTTCGCAGATAGATCTAAATAAACACAAAAATTTTGTATTTGTTGGCATATAAAATTAGCATATTGGAAGTGGGGAGAATCCCACAAATAGTGAACACATTATTGTATAACCTTCTGGGAAAAAAATAAATTTGGATACATATTTTCTACCATAAACAAAGATAACTGTTAATGAAGCACAAATTTAAATGTTAAAAAATTATAAGTGTACTAAGTAGGTAAATTATTATAAGCATTTAGAATAGGGAAGGCTTTTCTCTTGTGATTCAACTGAAAAGTCATGTATTAAAGATTAAAGTTTTTCCTCTGGTATTAACTTCAAAAGACTAATTTCCTTAAAATATGTATAGCTACTATTGGTGTATAATAACAGATCAACCACTCAACAGACTAAATAGTAAATGTTGTCAGTTCACAAACAAATAAACAAAAACAGGAAAAAAAAATCCTCTTAAGCATTTGAAAAGTTGATCAGGCATGCTTATCAGTAAAGCACAAATTAAAACCACACAGATACACAATTTTATCTTTACATTGGCAAAAATATAAAAATTTAATAACATAGTGTCTTGGAGCCAGCATTTGCCTATATTATAACCCCACAGAAGCAGTTCAGTAGCATCTATGAAAATTCTGGTCCACACATGTAACTTCTATGAAGTATGTAGAAGTATGGAAATTTAACAGTTGTGTAGAAATAGGTACAAGTTTATTCATTGCAATATTATTTTTTATTATAGCAAAAGAGTAGAAATAGACTCTATTCCAGTACAGAACAGTTTTAACAAATTATGGTAAAAAATTGAATATTAATAGATATGCTATGAAATGGAAAGGCAGGATAACTTTTAAGTAAACAAGTAGTAAATAATATCTATTTGTGTATGTTTATTTGTATTTGTGGGTGTGATAATTATGTTCAATGGGAAGATACATTATATTGTATTTGTTTTTAAAAAGTGCTTGATGTTTGACCCATCCCAATGCAGTATCCATTCAACATTAAAGATGTAATTATAAAAAATTATCATATTGTCTTTTCTCTTAAAGTATTGTCAATAAGAAAATATATACTCAGATTCCATATGACCCTTGCTTCCCCTCTAGGCCATGAGGGCTGGTCTAGCCCAGTCTTCACCCAGCTAGTGTCCACTGCTACTGGTCCAGCTACCAATGTGCAGGAGGCTCTCTTCTCCTCCTTTCCTGCTCTCCCCCTCTCTCCCTCTCCTCCTCCCCTCCTTCCCTCCTCCCCTCCTCCCTTCCTCAACTCCTCCCCTCCCCCTCTCCTCCCCTCCCCCTCCCGTCCCCTTCCCCCTCCCCTCCCCTCCTCCTCTCCTCCCCTCCTCCTCTCCTCCCCTCCTCCTCTCCCCCAGGGCTGGACTGCTGGCCAGAAGTCCTGTCTTTTCTCCACCCCCAGCCCTAACCGCCTGTTGCTGGGTTTTCTGGGCCCCAGAAGAAGCACAACATAAACTCTGGCTTCCAGTCTGCGGTCACACCCCAAAACGCCTCCCGCTGGCAAGCTGTCGTGGACTGTGACTCGCCCAACCAAAGTCACAGCATCCCTGAGAGTTTTCAGCAGTTGGGCAGATGTAGAAGAGTGGCATTTGTGGAATCTCAGGTGAAGATGGCAAAGGAGTCCACCAGCCTCTCAAGAAATAGATTCGTGCAATATTAGGATTGACAAGGAGACTTCCAGTGTCAACCAGATTACAACCCTAGAGGCATTCAATTTACAACAGGCAAAAATACACTTATTTTTCCCACCTTTCCTGCCTTCCTATATTCCTTGTGCAGTCTATCCCTCTCTCCTCTTTTTTTCCTCCTCTCACTTTCTATGATATTTAATGTTGAGTCATCTGGTCATAAAGTAAAGCATGTGCAGCCCTAATAAACCGAGCCTTCACTTCACTGTCGTTTGGGAAATTTCATTTTAGATTCCGGTACCAGGTTATCTGTCACTCATAGGGATTATTATGCTGTAATGTGTTATACTTCTCTACACTCATGCATGTTCTAGTGATGTTCAGGAGAAGCAAAAGTTTAGGAGAAAAGAAACTTGGAACATTCAAAAAGATGTGATTTTTAAATTTCAATTACAAATATGTGGTATGATTTTAAAATTGGCTTTTAAAGAAAGCCAATTTCTTCTTTAGGTTGAAGAATAATACTATTTGAGTTGTATACTTTTTCCAAAGTTTGTTCATGACAGTCATGTTTTGCCATATACTCATGCCTCCTATTCCTAGATAAACTGAGTTATAAGGAAATATTGTTTTATTTAAATAGAACTAAATAACAGGAGCAAAAGAAAATCCTTAATGCTTAGCTTTGGTGAGTACAGAAAACTAAAGTCAGGCTCTTCGAAAAATCAGGTTGGATCCAAATCATGCTCTAGAGCAATTTGTCCATTCTCTCTGTGTCCCCCTCATTCTGCCTGTCATCCACACAGAGACACAAGTGCACACACACACAAGGACAAAGCCAAAGAAAGACACAGAGAGCTATTTTATATCATGAACCAAGCTAGTGAGATGTTTAATCATTACGAAGCCAATAACAATAGCCTAAAGAGACATATACATAGCCTTTTATTACATTGTTAAAGCCAATAAACCATCAGACTAAATAACCAAAATGATTAATTTGGATTATTCTGAAATTTAACTATCAAGTATCCCTGTGGGGGCTATACTATTGATTTTGTTCAGAAAGAATTAAAGAAATGTGATGAAACCAAAAGATCAATGGAAAATTAAATATTGTTTAGCACACTGTCTTATAATCAGAAGGGTCTATTATTATCATTGTACTAATTATAAGTATCTTCTTTCTATTAAAATATACTGATCATTAAGTGATTCTATGAAATAAATATTTTAACCTTGTAATATTATTAAACACTGGTAATAAAAACATACAAAGAAAAATGTCTACATTTCGGAAGACAGACTCTTAAAAGGCTTTGGTGCCTGAATGTTAATTTTTTACTTTACTCATCTTAATGCTATGCAATTGCTCTTTTTCTTGATCATATTCATTTTCTTCATACATTTCAAGTCTGTATAGAGACAATTCCCCTCTATGAATGCTTTATTCATTCATTCCTTCAATGCTCAAAGCTATGTTGTATACCTTCCATAATTCATTGCCTGGGTAGACAGAGAAGAGAACACATCTCTCTGCATTTCAAGTGTTCATGGTTTGATAGGAGGTGCTGGGAATTTGGGGCTGGGATGAGGTATCTGAGCAGCTGCTCATTTAATACTTACTCACCTTCCCCTCCTGTGTCCTCTCCATTCCAGTACATAAACAGAGTACCAAAAATAAAAAGGAAATGGCTAATTAAGAGTTGTGAGCATTTTATTCCAGACAAAGAAAAAGCTGTTTTAAAGACTAAGGAGTGAAAGAACTCAGTGTTTTTGACAAATTGAAAGAAATCTAAGGACCAAAGCTATGAAAAATAGTCCGAGATTGATCGTTTACGAGCTTTGGGGCCATAGAAAGAGTTAGAAATTTCCTCTATAATAATAGGAAGGCACCTAAATATTTTAAAGGTGAATGGTGAGGAACGAAAGAAATAGGAGCTATGCACTTATTAAATTAATAATAGCCAGAATTGCAAATAATGTAAACGTGTCCAACTTGCAGATAGTCATAAATGTCGATCCATCAAAGTAATGAAATGTGACAACCATTAAGAAGATTTTAACTTGAAAAAATTATTTACAATATAATATATATTACAGGGCAGAGAAGAAAACAAAATACCTATATATTTTCACCAAGTAAACATTAAAAAAAAAGAACTTGAAGTAAATGCTAATCTCTGGTGGAATATATGACACAATACACTGTACTAAATGAGTACATTAGAAATATTGAATAAATGAGTGAATTAATCAGGCTATTGGAATTATATCACCTAGTTATTATATTACATGAATATTTAAATGTGTACATGTGCACATGTGTGAGCCTTTGTGTGTATGCTCTGTGTGCGTGAGGGGGTGTGGAAACAACACTCAAAAGAACTAATATTGTAGATTTTATATTTATGTTTTCTTTATATTTAAAGATTTTTACTGTAAGCATTTGTTATTTTTAGCTTCACAGAATAAAGTCTATTCTTCTTAATGAAATATCACAACATGTCTTTCTATTCATTTTCTAAGATAATGTTATGTCTCTATAATTGGTATTGGTAATAGTCATGATATATCATTATCACTATGTCCTAAATTATTGCTTAATTTTATTAGACTAATATTTTATATTTTAGGCATAAATTTACACTGTGTAATTTGATATATAATTGTTTGGATTTAGTACTTAATTGTGCATACTTTGCTGAAACAACATAAATATTAATACTAATAAATTTGGTCATCCAGATTCATGTTTTTATACTAGCCAATTTTCTTAAACCACCTTGGGATACTAAATTTCAAGATGCTCAGCAAAAATGGTGCTATGACTTAATTTCCACCACTCTAGAAGATTCCCAATTTCTATGTTGAAACCCTCACTTCCACTGTGATGGTATTCGGAGAAGGGGTCATGGGAGGTAATAGAGTTGGAAGAAGTCATAAATGTAGGAGTATAATCCAGTGGACTGTATTTTTTTTTTTTTTGAGACAGAGTCTCACTTTATTGCCCAGGCTAGAGTGAGTGCCGTGGCGTTAGCCTAGCTCACAGCAACCTCAAACTCCTGGGCTCAAGCAATCCTGCTGCCTCAGCCTCCCAAGCAACTGGGACTACAGGCATGTGCCACCATGCCCGGCTAATTTTTTTTTTTTTTATGTATATATTAGTTGGCCAATTAATTTCTTTCCGTTTATAGTAGAGATGGGGTCTCGCTCTTGCTCAGGCTGGTCTCGAACTCCTGAGCTCAAATGATCTGCCCACCTCGGCCTCCCAGAGAGCTAGGATTACAGGCGTGAGCCACCGCGCCCAGCCCTGTATTTTTTTTTAAGAACAGAAAGAAATAAATGTCTTTCTTTTTCCCATGGGAGGACACAGTGAGGAGGCTGTCTACACGCTAGAAAGAATGCCTTCATCAGGAATGGGATTGGCCAGCACCTTGATCTTGAATGTCCAGGCTCCAGAGCTACTAGAATATTTATTTCTGTGGTTTAAGCCACACAGTCTATGATATTTTGTCATGTCAGTCAAAAGTAAGACAAATGGCTTCCTTGATAAGAAAGTTCTGAAAACACTAAACTAAACAAAGTTAAAAGGATTATGGGTGGTGTGTAGGAATGTGATGATGGTGATGATGATGATGTGGGTTTCCAGGGATATGCAATATAAGATGAACAGTCTGAAATTATTTTCACAATTATTTCGATGTCATAGCTAACCAGAATATATAGTATTATCTCCTTCAAGGAGGCTTCTAGGGAACATACTTTGATAAACAATTTCGCTTTGGATCTGAGAGCTTAGTAAGGCAAGGAGGTACACAGATGCCCCCAACACATTGCATGTTAGAAGAACATAGTTCTGATACTGACACAAATGTTTAGCCTGTGAGTAAAAACATTCAGATCATCTAGTCTTAAATTCACTTAACTGTATCAATAAATAGCTAATAGCCTATATTCTACAGATAGGCCTTCTAAAACAATGATAAGAAAATACTATAAAATACATCTAATTATGAATTTTAAAGCACTACAATGTGCATATATCTATAGTATTATTGTAACATATTGACAAAAATTGTATTGAAAACTCTATCAATGTAGAGTGTTTATAATTCAGTTTTTCTCGGGTTGAAAGAGTTAGATAGCCTCTACTGAAGCATAGGATGTTTCCCAAAATCCCTTTCCTGAGGGAACAGAGCTGCCTGAGAGTTTAGGATGCACTTTCTCAACCCTTTTTCCACCTCTTTTATCAGACAAATGGATGGGTAACTTCACACTTGTAACAGTGATGTTGTTATCTAAATTTTAAGGCCAAAAAATCAACAATTCATCATAGGGAAAATATAGAAAGGCATCCTGTTAATTACTTTAAAAGGTTATGCCATTATAATTTATAAGTGGTTAATTGGCAAAGAGCAAACTCAACATTACAAATACTAATTATATTTCTTTCCTCAGAAGTTATAAAATGTACATGCTACATGTGCAAAATGTAAAGTGTGTTACTTTCACAGTATTTAAGAGAAAAATATAGAACTGATCCTCTCTATCAATAAAGTGATGTCAAAATTGAACATCTACTCATTTTCTTAAAAGGGAAGAAGAATATCAAGCATCTTATTCTAAATATAAATTTTGGCATATTATACAATAGTCTTGGGGCTTTTTCCAATCTATCATCATAATAAAAAAGGTTTCATGGCTTATTATGGTGTCTAAGTATAATAGGAGGCCATTGACTTTTCATCTTCTATTTCCTCATTAACTTCATATTTACTGAAGCTGATTAGAAAATAATAATATAGAAATATCTAATTAGAAATTAAAAGTAATATGAACAAATAATTATTGAGAGGAACACTAGTATCAATTACTGCTAACCTTGTGATACATTAGCTTCCAATCATTTTGTATGTGCATATTTCTGTTCTTAAATATGGATATTTTTCTTTTTATATCATACTAGGACACTACAGATAAACTTGAAACCTCTTTTGACATCAATCCTGTTTCAAATACTTCTTCCCTCTCCAACTATCATATACTTGTTTTCTCTTCAGACACATTTTCTGTTACTTATCTGATAATTCTCACCACATAATTACTTTCCATATTTTCAGTAGTTGATCTTATGTTTGATGATATATTTTATTTTCCTCAAAGAATTTCATTTAATCAAGTTCTGGGATTTAACAACAGCATTAAAGTGTGGTCTTAAGAAGTCTTCTGTATTGTCTTTATAGAAACATGACAATTTTTTCCCAGCACTTGTGTTCCTAGCCCCTCCTCACAGGGGTCTTGGTTTTGGTTGAGACCTCGCACATGCACCTTGGATAGACTTACCATATACGTGTTATTAAGGACAACAGATAAGGAAACATATATTTGGTTAGTTGAGATTTTCTTTGACTTGTTAAAAAGTGTAGGCTTATAATTTTATTATTACTCTTAATGTTACTATTATTTAATTATTCTATGCATTTAATTATAATTGAATTCACCATCTTGTACCAAAGTCTCTCGTTTAAATGTAACAATATTCTAAATGTTTCATAATAGATAATTTAATATATCCTCTGTTCTCTTTTTCTATCTTATTATTATCACCCTTAGAGTTCCAATTATTCTTATTCTTTAAATCAATTTAACTGCAGGTACAAACTCTGAATTATTCTTGCTCTTAGAGGGTTAGTAGACAATGCATTTGTTATTTTAAACAAATGCATCATTGGATTCAATCACATTAGAATTAGCAGTAGTTTTGAATATTTCTTTAAATGTTAATTCATTTCAGCTTTCAAGGGATTCCAATGCAAAGAGTAGGAGCATAAGTGTGGTTTTAGCTGCTAGAAATAATGTAATCAAATTAGAAAATCAATTGATTTCATTATCAAATATCTAGTAGGTAACCAGAGTAAGGGGAGGTTGTATTTTGCAACTTCATCAAAACCTAGTAGAATGAAGTTACAAGCATATGTTTTAAAAATAGTTCTTGCATGAGTAGGAGAAAAAATGGAATAACTGTAAGTAATTCAAAGGGGACATAAAACTGGAATAACACAGGTCTGAGTATGAGACTCTGAGTTGGTCAGAGGTCAAAGAAAATTAGTATATAGAGGAAAGGACCAGGGATCAATTAGGAGATCACAAGTCATTAAAACTGTGCTTTGAGTATTTCATCCTCTACTGAAAAATATATTTAGTTATTACATTGGAACTTGAGGTGATAGTCTATCAATTATTTCCATCTGTCTGTTCTATCAAGTTTGTTGGGATCAACTATATAAAATGGAAGTTTAGATTTTCAACCATGAATCCATAAATGTTTTTCCTTCAATAAATCATAAAAGATTATAAAATGTTAAAAAGTGATTAAACTTGAGATTGAATAAATGAAAATCTCATATTTAGAATAAATTTAGCATGATGTAGCACCCTTATGCAAGAATAAATACACTACATATTAATGTCTATTAGTGCCATCTAAAACTTGTCATTGCATTATGTTTTATACTGTCTACAGTCACACATTTAAAAATAGGAAATTCTTATTCAATAGACATTGAGGTTCACATTTAGTCACTAATAACTGATTACCTTATTTCATTCATTGAAGCCATCTGGATTTTGCAGATGTCTGTTATGATTATGGAATTCCTTATGCTAAAAGGAAGTTCATAGAGCAAATAGCAAGTTAAAGGTCCTCTAAGTATAAAGGTGCTAGACAATTTATGCCTTGGGAAAGCGTGTGATTACAACTGATATAAGTTTTAAAAATAACCAGACTTTAATGGACTAATTGTGAAAGATTAGCCCATTTATCTGAGCTTGTTAAACACTGCAGTAGACTGGAACCAATTAAATAAATAACTCTAATTCTATATTATTAACTTCAAAAGTCCCCCGTTCCCATCATTGTAGTGCTATGATAGGTGAATTTTTTTTCAAAGCACAGTTCTTGTCACCCACAAAGGGAAGTGCAATTTGGCACATTTTGATGGAGTCAACGTATATCAGACTAAATACAGTCAATTGAATTTGCCATGTTAGCCCTACATATAAAGAGTAAAATGTCAAATTAAGTTTTGGCCTTTAAGTATAAGTGAAACTGCACTCAGATAAACAGAAATATCAATGTTTTTAACTTGCTGTGTTCAGGTAAATGAAATCTATTTGGGGATCTTAAAGAAGAGCCTGTTTAATAATTTAATTTAAAATATGTACCCAAACTTACTACCATAAAATCTAATACCAACTCAAAACTTCCAAGGTAAGTCAGAAAAAAAAAATGAAAGAACATCTTTCAAAGACTCACTACCACTGATTAGTACGCAACTATTTGATACAAACGAGATGCTTATTTCTTAATATTCACTATTGTTTAAACAGGAATATAAATTTTAGTATATTATCTCAGAATTTAATTGGAATTCAGAGGCTAAGTTCCTTACTTAACCTTTCTTTGTTCTGCGTACATTAAACTAGAAAAAAGTATAAGTAAATGTATACATTAAAAGGACGATTCTAAATAAAATGATCTTCAAAGGAAAAGTATTTATTGATTCTTTGAATGGCTTTATTGGAAATTAACTATTAACATTAGTACCCTTTACAGGTGACTAAATATGTTAGTAACTGAAATGGTGCCAGTACTGAATGGGAAAGAAAGTTATTTGTTGCCTAGATTTATTTTCAAAAGCTGGCACTTCTCCATTCTCATTCTTCGTCTCTCTCTCTCCGATCTATTTGTTCATCTATTTATCATCTGTCTACCTATTTATCTATCTAAGCATCTCACAAACATGGGTTGTATAGCTGCATTTCCACAAACTATTGGATTCAATGACAAATATATTTTAGTTGAAATCTTTTCTTCTTAAGAAAAATTTGCAAAACAGAAAGTAAAAGAACAATTTGGGAACATTGTAGCTAAAAGGAGGGACACCTTCTGATACCTCCTTCACCTCTATTAATCAACATGATTTAAATTCCAAGTCAAACTGAAATAATATTGAATAACGTCCATCCATGTATCAGAGGCTAACAAGAATTCACAGAAAATTGTATCAAGGATCCTGTACCATTTAATATAGAAAAGCTTGTTTTGAAAAAAAGAAAGGATAGAAGATTGGCAGGTAAATTTTTCTTTTGACCAAGACTAATGAAAGTGTAGAACACTCAAGGAAGCCAAATCTAGGCTTTGATGCCTCAAGTCCTGTTCCTAAAGCTATATATCCATGCAAATTTCAGGTAGAATGATGCTGCAACAGAGCCCAGCAAAAATCTATATCCTACTTTCAACGTTTTTATTCTGCCAAGTACTAAGCACATAGCAACAGTAGAATAATATATATGGAGGGATGAGTGAGGAAGCTTGAATATGCTGGCCAAATATTCAATATTTTATGATTAAACAAAATATATACTCATGCTTTGGCAACTTTGAGGAAAAAATAGCAAATATGTTTGTTTGTCAAATGGAAGGCCATTATCCCCTTTTGCAGGATTAGATGAGAAAAAAAAATGGGATTGAAAGAAAAAAGGTAAAGAGCTTAGGGAATGGATTATTTAGAAGCACCACCTCTTACAAGTAGAAGAGAAACTTATAAGGTGAGAACTAATGTGTAGCATAGATAGACTTCCTAAGACTGAGCCTCATTTTACTTTTATTAAAAGTAAAATGTTTTACTTTGTGTAAAACATTTGACAGTAAGATCAGTAACACTAATATAGTACCAGCCCACTTGTCACAACTCATAGACTCATAGTATTAAATATTTCCTGGTCATCTAATTGACTCTACTTGCTTTCTAGAGAGTGTATCCCAGGCATGAGAAGGAGGCAGTGAAGTGACTTGTTTGTAATCATTGTTTGCAGACTCTGTGGGAAACAGATCAGCTCTCAGTTCAGTATATAAAATGTTTTTTTTAAAGGCTCATTTTTATTACTATTAGGGCTATTATTTTACTCTATTGCTGTTGCATTATTGGACCACGCATTGTGAAATAAACCACCAGGGTAATGTCTTATAAATTTAATAATTTACAATATAAAACTTGCCTTAATTTAATAGCTTTTTGATTTCCCTCTGAGACCAGGAATCTGTATTTAGAAGCTAGTACTAAATTTGTTAGCAGATACTTATGTTCTATATTTAGTTTCTAATCAACTTTCTTGTAAATAGGTCAATTTTCATCATTTTTGCTACCTCTACTTAATATGAAAATGCTTAATAAAACTCCTAATAAACCTTGTTATAATTTTGCAGTCTTGTTTTCCTGAAATAGAATTTCAAGTCTAGTGTTAGCATTTAGTATATTACTCTGACTTTGTAGCAATAATTGTCAATTCTTCATGATAGCTGCTGATTTAATATGGGACATCCACAATAATCCAAAGATTCTTCATTCCTCTCATTTCAAATGATCCTGTAGCTCTCACTGGCTTTTTATTCTGTAAAATAAATTCACTTTTAATCTGCATACTTAGAGACAATGAGATTCTCATGCTATAGTATCTCTGATAAAATTATCGTGAGCTTTAAAAAAATACTAACTTTTTTTTTTACTGAGAGGTATACAAAGTAACATATATTTCAAATGCAAGGCAAAATGATTCCATAATTATGTACTTATAAATATAAAATTGCAAAATAAATGAATGTTCATACATTAACAGATACTTATCTTCATTATCAATTCTGTATTAAGTTCACCTAAAATACATATAATGTAATCATATCTGAATTATATAGAACATATAATAATTTTCCACATTTACTCCTCAACTTTGGAATACACTACTTTACTTGGTATAGTGTCCTTGACTTTAGAATATTACTAAGAATCTTATATATTATGATTAGAATCAAGGATAATACTAAATATAATTTAAACTAATACTATTTATTTCCTTTATATTTATTATCAATTTTCATCATTCAATTATTTGGGGTATACATCAAATTTCTGCATTCTATTAAGTTTTTTTTTTATTTCAGAATATTACTGGGGTAAAAATGTTTAGGTTACATATATTGACTATGCCCTGACTGAACCAGAGCTACAAGTGTGCCCATGCCCCAGACAGTGCACAGTGCACCCATTAGGTGTGAATTTACCCGTCCCCTCCTGCCCCCTCCCACCTAATGAATGTTACTACTACATGTGTACATAAATGTTGATAAATTACTCCCAATTTGATGGTGATTTAAACTTACTTTCAGGAAGATTTTAAGCAAATATTTATTCACTGATATTCTCTGAATTCAATTTCCCGTCTATAAAATATATAAACTAATTCTTACTAAATTTTTAAAATATTTAACTATATTAATAATAATATGTGCAAAATTGAATATACATCACAAAGATGAATATCATGGCTCTACTTTGCATGTTTTCTTATTAGTGAATGGATTATGGAATTATTGAAACACAAGACCTCTCTTTTCATTCCTGGATTTCTGCTGTTGGTAGATAATCATTGCACTATTAATGTTTATATGAATATCCTTTACATCACTGTTCTTTCTAAAAACATGTTGCCACTTTCAAAGCCAGCAATGTTCCTTTAAGAATATTCAAAATCATAATGATAATATTGATAATATTGCTTATAAGATTATTGCTCAAATTCATAAGCTTACTGAAAGCCATATGTATATTTATTTTGGAGACAGGGAAAGAAGAGAAATGGCAAGCTATAGAAACATGTTCTTATAACTGTTCACTTTCACTAGCGGTTTAAAGCATGTATTAGAAGTTTGAAGTGTTGGCAGAACAGAATATATCTGAGATAGTAGCTAAATAGATAAAAATAAAAATTCTGATGTATAAATTTACTAAGTTGTTGTATATATTTCTAGTCATCCATTCATCCATCCATCTGTCCAAATTAAGAGTTCCTGATGTTTTAAAAGCAGATTTTATTATTCAGTTTATTAGTAAGTAACTAGCACTTGTAATGAATTAACATGTCAAAATTTATAAACTTTTCTCATAAGATATAAGGCAAGGCAAAAGATCTTTGTCATAGCAACATTTAATAAAAATTTTGGTAAAAATAACTTCAAATAAGCTACCAATAATTATCTCCCTGGGCACTGTTCTAATACATTTCATTTGTCTTTCACAAGCCTAAGAAGTAATTACTGTCATTCACGTTTTAAAGATAAAGAAACTAAGGCATAAGAAGCTTCAATACATTTCTCAAAGTCACAAAGTTGTTGACTTATCACTAAATCCACAGGAAAATTTAGTTCACTCCATCATCATTAATTCTTTTGAAATGATTTGTTTCTTAAGATTTTCTGTAACCAATTACAGAAATAACCAGACCAAATTGCTTTAATACCACTTAGATTTTATAAAATACAAGCCCAGATAAATAAGGTCATATTAGATTGTAATGAAAAAATTCTGCTAAAAAAAATGTAACTTATGAGGAAACAAGTGCTTGAGTAAAATGCATATTACATTTTTGCATGTCAAGAAAAAAAAAAAAAACTATACTTTTAAAATACCAAATAGTTTAGTGCTATATGTTCTTCTTCCAAGAAAATTGATCAACAGATTCGAAGTAAGGGAAATTCACCAAAAAGAAAAAAATATTCTTATTATAGTTGCCTTTCAATTGCTGTATTTGACTTCTTCAGAACATAACATGTGTAATGAAGGAATTAGAGTATTATAAAATTTTTGAGCAGATAATTGTCTAAGGCTTAAAGATAACAAGGAAATTATTATAATCAGAATTGTCATCATTATCAAAATCATCAGTGGAATAGTATTGGGTAATTCCAAAGAATATGAAAGGGGGATGGTGGTTGTCCAGAAGCAATTTGCATATTAAAGTTCATATTATTTTTCTTGGATACTTATAAAATATATGAAAGGCATTTAAACACTATTAAGCTAAACCAGGTCGGAAACAGGAAACTAACAAAAGTTATGCAGTTAAAATTTGAGGAGTAAATATATGGATACATTGTCCCTAAATACTTAAAAACAGGATTCAGGCTCTTGGGATGGCTACTGAAAGGAATAATGTTTATTTTAGCATTCACCTCAGTGACAGCTGCTAATTGCTTCCAATTTTCTCTTTCCTGAGACAGCACTCTTACTAATTTCTTATTTATTCTTCAGGCATATTCTGCAAATTTACCAACTTCCGCACAAACAAAATCTCATTCTATGTTTTTCTTTTTTCATAGAGAAATATGAGGATACCACAAACTTTATTCTATATCTTGCTTTTTTCACTTTTAACATATCATGAAGATCATTCTACCTTGGTACATATAGAGCAGGCTAATTCGTTCTAAAATCTGAATGTTTAGATGGGTTATGATCTAAATAGTCAGAAATGGAAAACCATTTAGATGTTTCGAAACTTCTACTGTTTTAACTATTTCCATGAATGATCTTGTACACATTATTTAGCAAATGTGGGGATATTGTTGTAGGATAAATTTATATAAAGAAATAAAATTTCTAGGTCTAAGATTGAGTACATTTAAAACATATATATGTAAAAGATATAAATTTATGCTAATATATGTAAATGTTTATGTAAATTCCCTCTATAGATATGCCAGTTTATGTACCTGTCAGTAATATATGAGGATGCCTCACCAATACAAGGTAGCTCTATTTTGTTTTCATTCTTGCCAATCTTTGCCAAATTTAATTTACATTCATCTTATGATGAATGAAATAGAATATCTTTGCATATAATTAAAGCATGTTTATTTTCTGAAAACTGATTATTCATATCATTTGTTAATTTTTATTTTGCATCCCAATTCTAATGGATTTGTGGATGCTTTTTATGTACAAGTTCCCTTTTTTATTTAATATGAATTGTAAATTCACCCTCACTGTTGAAAATTGAAATATTAGTCCCAATTTTACTTCTCTTTGGTAGTATTATGCATGAAAATCCTGGACATCACCATATCATGAGGACATGCACTTCTTCAGCCTTTGCCTTTGTCATTATCAAGGTGACTTGTTTTGGCCAAAGATGAGTTGTAGACATGGCAGGAGTAGAAAATTAAAATTTATTTACAAGATTGGTCTTAAATACTGATATTTTGTGATCCACATTTCAAAGAGCTTTGCTCTCTACTGTTACCCTTTTAGCCTGGTCACCATAATAAAGACCAGACCACAACCACAGCCAGAGTCCAAGCCCCACTGGTACTGCAGGCTGAAGCAGAGCCACCCAGCACAACACAGTCTGGGTTAAGTCATCCAGAGGCAACCAGAGGATGCATGTACATGAGAAAAATCTCTCTCTTCAATGTGCCTTTGAGATTGTCTGGTAGTTTTTTCTGCATAGTAACAGTTGACACAAACATCAAATGGTCAAATACCATAAATGTGCTCTTAGAAAATTTTTCATTTTTTAAAAATTATTTACTTTGAACTTATTAATCATTTTCATATATACCTTCTGGAATTTGTATGCTATTGAGAAAACCTAACCATTGACAAAGTGAATTAAAATGAGATATGCTATGTTTAATGATATTTTTCTTTTATTTAATTATTCATTAATTCTGGAGTTTATTTTAATATAAATTGTAAAGCAGGAATTCAAATTGATTTTTCAACTCAAATGTTATTATGCTATTTATTTAATAAGTGATCTTTTCTCTATGACTTGAAATATCTCTCTTAAATATGCTGAATTATATAATGTATAATATTATTGTATTGTTGCTTATTTCTCACATTTTTTTACTTTTCCATGTCTCTCTACACCTCCCACACACACTTATCATGTGAAGTATTGTCATTTGTTTTGTCTAAAGGACTCTACAATCACAGTGATGTTCTAAAAAATATTTCAGTTGGCATTTTCATTGGAATTACATAAAATACATAGACTGATTTAGAGAAAAAAAGATGGCTTTAAGACATAATAAGATTTTTTAATAGCATAACAATAAATGAAATATTTTCCTTTATTCTGCTTTTGTGTCTTTCTACAGAGTTTTAAATTTTCTTGATTATATCTTCTATCTCACTGTTATCATCTGCATAAAAGATATGCAACTTTTGTATCAAGCCAATTAAATGAGTTAAAGTTTTAATCTGCAATTAATTTTTACTTTGTCTTATTTATTATTATTGTCTGGGTAAAAATGTTATACCTTAAAATAATCACTTTTTAAAAAATATAACACTTCCCTTCTGACATTTTAAAAACATTTACTGGGAGATAATTGTTGATTCACTTACAACCGTAAGAAATTATACAGAAATACCCTCGGTACTCTTTCCCCAGTGTCTCCAAATGGTAGCAACTTGCAAAATTGTAACACAATATCACAACCAGTAAATGGATATTGCCACAGTCAAAATACAAAACTATTACATCACAACATCTTCCTTGTTTCCCTTTTGTGGCCACACCCACAAACCTCCTACCTCCACTCCATCCTTAACCCCACTGAAACCAATAATCTGTTCTGCTCTATCCTTTGTTATTTCAAGAATATTATATAAATATAACCACATTTTTAAGCAAAGTTTAAAGATTAGCTCTTTTTCTCAACATAATTCTTTGGAGATGTATCCAAGCTGTTATGTGTATCAATAGGCTATTCCTTTATATTGCTGAGACTATTACACAGTAGAGTTATGCCACAGTTTACTTAATAATTACTCATTAAAGACCATCTGTATCTTGCCAGTTTTTCATTATGAATAAAATTGTTATAAAAATTTGTCTACAGTTTTATTTGTGTGAGCATGTCTTCATTTTTTTTTTTTTTGATAAATGCTTAGGAGCACAATTGCTTAATTATATTTTTAGTATTTTAAAAAGGGACATACTGTTTCAGAGAGTGGCTATATGATTTTACATTCCCACTAGCACCATATGAATGGATCAGTTCTTCTCCATCCTCATTATGATTTGTTACTGTCACTATTTTTTTTTTTTTTACAATAATCATTCTAATGGGTATGTAGTTACATATCCTTGTAGTTTCAATTTGCATTTCCCTAATGGGTAATGATGTTGAACTCCTTTTCATGTGCTCAATTATCATCTGTATATTTTCTTCAGTAAAAAGTCTTTTTATGACTTTTGATAATGTTCTATTTGGATTATTTGATTTTTTATTGTTGAATTTCAACAGTATTTTCTAAATTCTACAAATCTTCTGTTAGATTGTACAAATCTTCTGTTAGATCTGTTAGATCTGTTAGATCTTCTGTTAGATCTACAAATCTTCTGTTAGATAAGTGATTTACAGAATTTTCTCCCACTCTGTAGCTTGTTTCTTTCATCCTGCTATCAAGTTTAAGAACTCTATGCCTAGCCCAAAATGCTAAGGATTTTCTTATTTTTAAGTGGAACTTTATAGTTTTACATTTCACTTTAATTTCACAATTCATTCTGAGTTAATTTTTGTATAAGTTTCAAGACTAAGGTTAAGTTCATTTTTTTTTTTTTACATATGGATGTTCAATTTTTCCAACACCATGTGTTGCAAAGGCTATGTCTTTCTTCCATTGATTGGATTTTGCATCTTTATTTTTTTTTTATTTCAGCATATTATGAGGATATTATGGGGGTATAAATGTCTAGGTTACGAATGTTCCCTTGTACCCCAAACCCTGGAGTCAGAGCTTCAAGTGTATCCACCCCCCAGATGGTGTGTGCAACCACTCGTTATATATGTATATACCCATCCCTTCCTCCTCTCTCTTATCTGCCTACCGTCCAATAAATGTTATTCCTATATGTGCACTTAGGTGTTGATCAAGGAAACCAATTTGCTGGTGAGTGCATGTGGTGCTTATTCTTGGGATACTTCACTTAGTAGAATGGGTTCCAGCTCTATCCAGGAAAATACAAGAAATGCTATATCATCATTGTTTCTTATACCACATTTTATTAATCCATTCATGAATTGATGGGCACTTGGGTTGTTTCTACATCTTTGCAATTGTAAATGGTGCTGCTATAAACATTGGAGTGCAGATGTCTTTTTTAAAAAGTGTCTTTTTTCCCTTTGGGTAGATGCCCAGTCATGGGATTGCTGGATCAAATGGTAGATCTACTTGTATCTCTTTGAGGTACCTCCATATTGCTTTCCACAAAGGTTGCACTAGTTTGCAGTCCCACCAGCAGTGTATGAGTGTTCCTATCTCTCTGCATCCGTGCCAACATTTATTGTTTGGGGACATTTTGATAAAGGCCATTCTCACTGGAGATAAGTGATATCTCATTGTAGTTTTGATTTGCATCTTTGTTAAAAACCAGTTGTGAATAATAGTGTGGGTATATTTCTGTGTTTTCTGTTCTAGTCCTTGAACCACACATCCATCCTGCATCCCATATTGCACTGTTTTGCTTATGGTAGTTGTATGTAATATTGGGGCTGGAATTCCTTCCACTTAGTTCTTCTTTATCAAGATATCAAGATTGTTTTAGCTATTATAGGGCCTTTACATCTCCACATACATTTTAAATTAAGCTCGGTGAAGAAATCTTACTTTTCCCACACCTGAGAATATCCTAATTTTCTTTTTATTCTCAAGAATATTTTCACTGAGCATAGGATTCTGGGTAAATAGTTCTTTCCTTTCAATATCTGAAAATTCTGTTTCTCTTTCTTTAGACCTCCATGGTTTCTAATGAGAGACCCATTGTCATTCTAACTGTGATTTTCTTATAGGTAAATAGTCCCTTTTCTCTGGCTTCTTTCAAGATTCTTGTATCTTTCTTTAGTTTTCATAGATTAATAATGAAGTGTGTTGGCATGGATTTTTTGTTTTTTGGTTTTTCTTTTTCTATTTGGGTTTGCTCAGTCCCTATAACCTGTAAGTTTATGTCTCTTGACACATTTGGGAAATTTTGTTCCACTATTTCTTTGATTACTTTGTTAATCCTATTGTTATACTTTTTTTCTTCTTGGGCTCTGAAAACATGTTCATTAATTTTTTTATGGTCCCACAGATTCCTGAGGCTCTGTTTATTTTTATTCTAGGTTATTTCATTTCTGTTATTCAGATTAGATAATTTCTACTATTCTATCTACTAACTCACTGGTTCTTTTCTCTCTCTTCTCTATTCTGATCTTGAACAGAATCATAGAACTTTTATTTTGTTTATTTTTTCAATTTTAAAATTTCCACATTGTTCTTCTATCTCTTTTATCTGTTTCTGTTGAATCTTTCTGTTTCTTTGCTAAAGATTTTTATTCTTTTTTTAAATATGTCCAGAACAATGTTTAATAATAGTAATATAAAGAAGAAAAAGGAAACAAAAAAAAAACTTTTTTGTGATTCCTACTTCAAAGAAAATGCTTTCAATAATGTTTTATATGCTTTCATCAAATTGAGATCATGTCCTTATAAAAAAATTTATTTTATCCATTATAGAGATAGAAATTTATTTTATCCACTATAAGAGTAATGATCTATTCATATTTAAATAAGAATTTTTAAAAAAGAATGGAGAATGCATTTTAGACCACCTATTAAATATATAAGGAGATGATTATACGTTTTTTTAACTTTCATTTATTAATATGATAAATAAAATATTCTAACACCAAAGCATTTTTACATTACTATCATAGTTTCCACTTGATGTGTCAATAACATGTTGAAGCTGGATTGTGTTTCAACATGAGATTTTTTTTCCATTGATATTCAAAAGGATGGCTGGTCTGTGATTATTTTGTCCTGTCTTTTTGAACATTTTTTTATGTCTATATAATCTTAGCTTCATTTAAAAAAAAATAATGTTCCTTTTTTCTTTCTGTTTCAATACCCCAGGATAGGAAAAGTTTATTTATGCAAACATCTCAAGTTTCTTGATTAATGCATTCCTAGATATTTCATTTGGTATATTGAATGAATTATTTATTATATTTCTTAAATAGTTGGTGGAATATGCTTTGAAATTTGCTAGACCTGATACTTACCTGTGTATAGTTTTTTACAGTTTTCTCTATTTCTCCCAGGAGTCAGGCTAGTTAGTTTATATTTTCATAGAAAACCATCTAATTTATTTAGGATTGCAAATTTATTTATGTAGAATTGAACAATGACGCTTCAATTATTTTTAAAAGCTTCTGTGTCTATCATATTTTCCACATTATCAGTTCTTACTCTGTCATTTGTGTTTTCTTCCTTCACAAACTGGTTTGGTACCTTACATAAACATGCAAGAGTAACTGCTCTTTGCTGATGTAGTCATAGATTCATATTTCTAGCAATGCTATTGACTATTATCATATCACCTTTTCAAGGTGGCTTGGATGAGTTAACTTTCACGTTGTTGTGATTGGTCACTCAGGAATTCTTGTGCTCAAGATGAAATTGTAGATTATTTTTTGTGCTTCTCTCTTTCGTGTGCTTCTCTCTCTCTACCCCCAAGACTACAGATCTACAGAAGGAATGCATATGCCCTGGGACTTATCCTACCAGCACTCCAGCTCTGAGAGGTTCTCTTGGGACTCTTTCTCTTGAGAAAAAGGCAGATTGAGCAATACTATGTGCTTTAATTCTATAAAACCCCAATGACTCTCTAGCACTATTTTTATCTTTCAGTCTCTAGACATCACTAACCCTCTAAACATTATATATAGGAGTATGTGTGTATGCATGTTAATGGCTGGGGTTTTTTTGCAATAAATCCTGCTGAGAGGTATTTACTCTGATTTTAGAGGGTCTTCTTACCCATTTTCCTCATCTTCTGAGTCTCATCTAAACTCGATGCCACTGCAACATCCTGTTTAAACTTAGTGTATCTATCTGTAGCACTAGGAAAGAGAAAAGTTGATCTCTGTTGACTTTTACCTTTGAGGAATCAATTTTTAACTTCTGGATCAAAAAAAGTAGGCATACTGAATGCAAGGGATTATTTTTGGGTCATCATGAAAAATTGCCTCTATTAATGTTTAGTTTATTCTATGAGAATATGGTTTTTCATATGCCCAAGGTTTAGTATATCTATCTTCCTAGCTACCTCCCTGTGCCATAGACATTAGACATTAAAAGCACTTCCTATGCTTACTTTATTACTGGATTCCTCATAAATTTTGCAATAAGTTATTCTTCTAGCAACTTTGAAGAAAGTAGGTACTTAAAACATGTTTGTTTAATTTTAAAAACAACACGGTAGTTTTTAAACATAATTGGACCATCCTTAAGTGATATATTTTGTGGTTTCCTTAAATAGATGCAGAAATAAGAAAACAAGGGATAGAAGAGATGTCAGAAACTTTACAAAGAAAACACCAGCAAGCCAGAAAGAAATCAACAGGGTGTTGATAATTAAGAAGAAGAAATGATTTAAAGTGACAATGATCATTTTTAAATACACAAATGGGATGACATCAATTAGAGCAAAAATGTGAGCTTCCACATGAGAAAATCTTGAAGTGGAGAGGCAGTGGTTACAAGGAGAAGCAGCAACTAGCACTGGGCCTGGGAACTAGCAGACATTTGGTAAATGCTTTCTGAATGAAGATTAAATGAATTCCATAGTAGATACATTCAGTTTGATGTGGAAATGTTCAGTAAAAATGTAACCCCAAACCTATACTGTGCTTTAAATTTACAAAGCACTTTCATATGTTGCTGCATTAATCCCCACAATAAACTCATAGAGTAAACTATTACTATGGCCTTCTTATAGTAGAGGAAATGAGGCTTAGAAAGATTAAGTTCCTTAATTAAAGTTATATATTTAGTACGAGCCAGAGATGAGGTTTAAGCCTAAGTGTTTTGAAACCAAAACCTTGACTCTGTCTCCTACTGCAGAATTTTTTAAGTAGAACCAGGTGGGGCTGACATTAGCAGGTTACCTCAGACACCCTGGAATAAATCATAATGTTTAGAAAGACAAATAATTGTAGACCAAGTTAAAAAATTAGAACACATCCCCACTAGGTGGGAGATTCATGAAGGTTGGGAGTCTGTAACTTTTTCATTACAGTATCACCAACACATAGGGAAGCTCAGGAGATGTTTGTCAAATAAATGACTTGACTAAAGCTTTGAGTATGCTGGGTGGATATAGATTCATCACTGAGAGGAGATATATGCCAGAATCCTGACGGAAGAAGAATCATTACTGGGCAAGAAATTTGATGTTAAGAGTTAAGAATAGTGGGAAATAAAAAAAAAAAAAAAAGTATTCTAAACATTCCTCTTGAAGGAAAGTCAAGGACATAGCAAGGACAGCAAACAATTATTTTAAAAGGATACATACATATTTATTTTATGGTACCCTTTTATAAGTATTCCATATATAACATATGGAATATAAATCTGAGAAATTTTATAATTTCATAATTTTGCTTCATTGCTTTGGTTTTTATTTGAGGTCATCTATTATTGGTTAATTAGATATTCCTTCAACATGTTCTATACAAATCACTTTTCCCTGAATCTTTATTTTAATTTTTTCCTTTTCTTATTTTATTTTTCTGAAAGCATCACCCGGAGCTACGTTAATCTTAATTTTTGAAGTAATTTTATTCATCCGTTTCAAATTATTTTCTGGCATTCTCATTTCTGAATTTAGAAATTTTTTCAGGTATGTCTTCTATCATTTTCTTAATTTATTTTAACTTGTTTTAAAACATTCCATTAAAACTTCTATCTCTTATGTGACATGCTTTCCTGGAATATTTTCTTTCTTTTTGAAATAATAATGTATAAAATATTATTGCAATTTTTTTTTTTGCCACGATAAATTAGCTTCATGAAATTTCAGGAGGGATAGGTGGCTCAGGGAAGTTTTTCTAGTTTCACAGCTCCCACGCTCTCTCCTGTAATTTCCAGCAATTCTTTAAGTTATGGTCACTTACTATTTGAAATTTCCTCACAATTTTCTTCCATAATTTTAAATATGCCTGTCTCTTTCCTTTGTCCCTGTCATTTTCATTCTGATAAATTTAAATTCTCTTCCAAGCAATCTTTCCTCAGTATTGGGCTTTGTTCTATAATCGTGAGAGGTTTTTGAAAGTTTCATAGATTTCAGATTCTTCCTGCTACTCCATCCCAAACCATGGATCCATGGCAATTATGTACAATTTAGGAGTATGGAAAAAAACATAATTTTTAAGTTTTATTTGATTTGATTTCAAAGTATTAAGGGATTAAAAACATTTTTGTTACATGGAGTCCTTGTTTAATGCTTAAGTGGGGGCGTTTAGTGTGCCCTTTAAGAGAATAGTGTTCATTATACCTGATAGATAAGGTTTTACCCTTTATCCCCTTCCTGCCATTCCCCCTTCATGATTTCCAATGTCCTTTTACATCTCTTTGTGCACATGCCTGCCCATCCTTTAGCTCCCAATTATCGGTGAGTATATGTGGTGTTTGTTTTACAATTCCTGAGACGCTTCACTTAGGATGATGGTCTCCAGTGTCACACATGTTGCTGCGAAAGTCAGTATTCCATTCCTTTTTATGGGTGAGTAGTACTCCCTGGCATCATGAATTGATGGGCACTTAGGTTGATTACACGTCTTTGCAATTGTGAATTGTGCTGCGATAAACATTCAAGTACAGGTGTCTTTTTGATGAAATGATGTCTTTTCCTTTGGGTAAATACCCAGTAGTAGGATTGCTGGATCAAATGGTGAATCTACACTTACTTCTTTAAGGAATCTCCACACTGCTTTCCATAGAGGCTGTACTAATTTGCAGTCCCAGCAGCAGTGTATAAATGTCCCTTTCTCAATGCATCCACGCTAACATCTATTTTTTTTTCTAATTTTTTTAATAATAGCCATCTGACAAGGGTAAGATAGTATCTTCTTGTGGTTTTAATTTGCATTTCCCTGATTATTAGTTATGTTAAGCATTTGTTCAGATGTTTGTTGGCCATTAGTCTGTCTTCTTCTGAAAAACTTCTGTTCATGTCTTTTGCCCTTTTTTAAATGGGGTTGTTTTTCTTTCTTTCTTATTTGTTTGAAGGGAAAAAAATAATTTTGATGACTTTTCTCAAGTTGTGATGCTTTGTGTTCTAGTGCAAGTCTGGTAGCAATTTTGGGGTGATCCAGTTTTCACATCTATCACATATGAAATTGCCTCCTTCTTTTTCATCCTAAAGAGATAAGGGTGGCACTCAGGTAGTGTGCAACTAGTGATTTATCCCCCAGCACATGTCACGATTTCTTGTAGTGATTTCTTGTAGTGGGTGTAATCTGTGAGATTTTGGGTTTAGATTTTTTTTTCCTAGTTTTTTTGCTATTTTAGGTGTTTTTTTTTTGTAGAGAACTCTTGAAACCCACTCTCATAGTGACTTTCAAGAATACAACACGTTGTTATTAACCTTAGTCACCATGTTACACAACAGATCTTTTGAACTTATTTCTAGTATGTAACTGAAATTTTGTATCTTTTGACCAACATCTCCCCATCCCCCTTCCACCCAGCTCCTGGTAAACACCATTCTACTCTTGACTTCTATGTGCTAATCATTATATGCTAGAAGTAATTTTTTTTTTATTTCAAAATAAAAAAATAATGCCATATTTTCTACCCAATAAAATCAGCCATCCACTGAATCCTAACCACTAGAGGGGTTAGTTACCCTGTTGTGCCCCCCATCCAATCCAGACTCTTCCAAAGGCACTCCATGGCATGCAGCCATAAAGCCTCATCGTTTTGTGTATCAAGACATTTACACATTGTATGCCTGTATCAAAACATCACATGCACCCTATAGATATATTCAACTATTATGCAGCCATAATAATTCAAAATGAAAAAAGTTAAAGAGATTGTGGCATCTTTGCAGTGTTTTCTATTTTTAACCAAATTTGATAGCTAATTTAGCCAAATATAATATAATATTAAAAATATAAAAATTACCTTTATTTGTCTACTTGTTTATTGGGTTTAACTAATTAATACAGTCAATTGAAAATGTTTGCCAATGCTTAGGATTTACTAAAGTAATTTGTATACTGCACAATTTCCAGCATGATGTGACCGGTAGTAAATCATTTACAGTTTTTCTTCACTGATGTCTTCTTACTAATATATATGCTAAATCACTCCATGTAGCATTCAACACAAGAGTTCTAGTAATAAATTTAATACACTCTATAGCCAAATATTTTCCTAGAATTGTTTAAAACATTTATCCTGGAGCTGAATAACTTAACTTACATTTTTAAAGATAGTCATCATTTCCTGTCTTATACAAAAGAAAATCTCACAAAGGTGTTGCCAAATCAATTTTCACTTGAGTAATTACATATTTTTGCCCAAGAACAGTAATTACTTAAAGCTTGAGGGATTTGAGGTATCATAGTAAAGGACAGTTTACTCTATGTTTATGCATTGTGATTTGTACCTCTGAATTTGAATTTTTCAACTATTTTAAAAATTAAATCTTCCCAAGCAATTTAGATATCATTAACCTGGAAACATAGTGTAGGGTGAACAAAATGAAAACCATTCCCATGACTCCAAAAACAGGAACAACAAAATAGTGATGTAAATCTCAAAACACTTGGATTATAGTTCCTTCTCTAGTTACCCAAGACTGAATAAAATTAATGAGATACTTAACTTACTTGTCCTTGTATTTCTCCCCTGAACATTGTAAGAATTTAAACTGGTCCACTTCTCTGAGGTTGTTTTCAATTCCTCTGTTACCACCTCCTTAGATAAGTAACCTGTCAATCTTTACAAATGCTTTCTTATTTCTCCTGATTATGGAAGAGTTAACTCTTCAAAAACAAAAGACATTCATTCATTTTATTTTCACAAGGTATATAGCTGTCATTTGCCCCTCAAATATTTGGATTTCGTTTTACTTAGCTACAAACTGACAACACAATTTAGTTAACTGCTGCATTTTGTAAAATTTCCATGGAACTGATAATCTTAAATATCTATTATCATTAAGTATGATTACTAAGCCCTTTTGTACTTAGAAAAATCTTAAAGTATAAAAGAAAAATAGAAGAAGTAAAGAAATTAAAATGTGTTGAAAGTCTAATATTTGCCAGCCACTATACGAGTACTTCTACTTAATTTCACCTACTTTTATTTATTTAATTCCTTTATTTAAAATTTTAAAATACGGTGCAGTAAATTTTGGGGGGGGGGGGCTCAGTTTAGATGTGAAGTAAAAATGAGATAAAAATGATGACTTAATTGCCAATGAGTGCAATATTTGTATACTTGCATCCCTGCCCCAAATGATGTTTGTGTTACTTCTTCCATGGCAGAAGGCAGGCTTGTCAGGGAGAACAAAGTGTTTTGTATGGTTTTGTGATCCATTCAGTCAAGTGTGGCCATAAAAGGGGACAGAGAAGAGACTCAGGAAAACAAAGTTTAATACACTCACAGTTCCTAGAGATAGTAGGCGCTGCAAGCCACATAGAACCACTAAGGTGGTTCAGAGACAGGAGTGAGGGGAAGGTCTAGGTCACTGCCTTTATTGGGGTTTCTGCAGAAAAGACAATGCAGAACAGGGTGGACATTTTAGGAATGTCTAGTTTGAATACTTTCAGTGGGCTGTGACTGTAGGGATGGCCCTTAGTTACTCAACACCTGGCTCTGCAATGAATAAGGCAGAAGAATATTGCCTCCTGAGGTGTACAAGTCAGATAGCGGAGGTGTGACACTGGATTGTGTAGTTTGCATAGCAAAGTAGCATGTAGTTTGCATGCTCCAGGCTGACCCCTTTGTTTACTCTAAGAATTCACTAGCCCTAAGGGGAGCAGTTTCTCCTCAGCCAGAAAGCATTTTTCAGATGTCAAAACATCATAATATACAGATAATTAAAAGAAATAAAAATACAACACAGGAAGCCATTCAAATGGATAGTCAATTTCTGCTAAATAATAATGTTTTTTTTTTCCTAAGATAAAATTTGAAAAACAGAATTGAAATAGGGCTACAATATTTACTTGGATAAGTGACAGGTGTTTCATGCCACTTGTCTAATTTTAAAATGGGAGTGCAACCCAAATAAATAGAGATAATATGTAAACCATAAGAGCAATTATACTTGTTTGGAAGGTTGACAGTCATATTAAAGGGCATGTAATACTGTCACCTAATATTACCTTGGCTTTTTTATTCTTTTTAAAAATCCAAACAGAATTTCTTCCTTGTGACCCTTGTAATCTGTAATCCCTACAAATAATACATTATCACTGACATGGCTTAGAGCTACATAAGCAAGCAAGAATTAATTTTTGGCTAATGACAAATAGGCAGTGTGGTCATCAAAAAATAATTCACTTATCTGGACACCAATTTCCTCATCTATAAAATGATAGCAAAATGGAATGTTTCAGTTATGAACAAAGTCAACCCCTCTTGCTCTCATGGTCCCTCTCTCAAGAATTAGAAACATAAGCTGACAGAAGAAAGCAAGAGTAAAAATCAGCACAAACAAAAAGACTAAGAAGCATTTATTCAGGCTAGAGGTGCCTATGACTTGAGCCAAGGGCATGAACGAAATGTGGTGAGAAATATTCTGAATATATTTTAAATTTAGAACCAATTAAATTTCCTGATGATTGCATCTAATGTAAAAGAGAAGGTAACAGTTATAGATGTATCTCTGAGCATTTCAGAAAGGAGAAAGAAGCAGAGAATAGAATGGTGGTTACCAAGGACCAGTTCTACTGTACAACACAGTACCTTAGTTAACAAGATGGTGTTGTGTGCTTTAGAATATGTTAAGAAGTTAGATGGTGTGTGGAATGTTCTTATCACTAAATAGCATACACACACACACACACACGTATAAACACAATAAAATTTTTTGAGATAGTGGATGTATTTAGTACCTTGATTGTGGTGATGATATCATGGGTGTATGCATATGTCTGAATTCATCAGAATGTATATATTAAATATGTCCAATTTTTGTGTATTAGTTATATCTTAATAATATTAAAAAAACAACAACCACAATGTTCTGCCCCTCCTCCCCAGTAAAATCCCAAGAAGAATCAGGATGTCATTAACTGATATGAAGAAATCTGTGGCCAAATAATGTTTGAGGAGGGAGATCATTGTAGTTTGTGACATTCTATGTTTGAGGCATCTACTGGATGTTAAGAAGAGATGTCAAGTACGAAGATGGAATGGTTATGAGATAAACACATTTGAAAGTATTTAGCATATAACTTATTTTAAATCAAAAGTCTTGGAGAAGTTAACCCAAGCATGTCAAGCCTATGGAAGGGGACATACAGGGAGATGAGAAACCAAGAGTAAAGACTAAAGACAAGCTGGCCATTAGGAGGGAGAAAAATCAGTTCAAGGTGATACCTTGAGGCCAAGTAGAGAAAGTGTATTCACATGGAAATGCTTAGTGGTTGTAAATGCCATTGGTGGTAAGATGAAGGTTAAAAATTGACTTCTGTACTTTCAGAAGAAACTGGTGAAGTCATTTTAGAAAAATTTAAAATCTCCCTTAGGAAAACATTTTTCTCATGCCCATAGTTACAAAAATCCTAAATAAAAAAAGTGATCAATGAACTCTAACTTAGTATTAGAATGAGAATATATCATTGACAATTGGACTTATCCTAGAAATTAAAAAAAATGTTTGCATGCTTAGAAATGCACTAATATTCATCACATTCTAAAGTCAAAGGAAAAAGCATATGATCCCTATGGAAGATATAAAAGGTATTTATTAAATTCCTCACTATGAAAAAGAGCAGGCTACACTTTTATCACACTGTAACGTATTTGTGGCAAAACAACAGCCAACAGCATTCTGAAACTTTGAAGATTTTTTCTTTTAATTATAGGAGAAAATCAATACTCCCTATTATTTTCATTGTTATCTATCAATGTCTGAAAAGTTCTAAGCAATTAAATAACATAAGAAATAGATATGTGAGGCATCCCTATTAGAAAAGAGAAAATAAATGTATTGTTATTAGCAGATTCTATAGCTATAGTTTTCTAAATAGAAAATTCACAAAAATAAAAAGAAATGTTATTAGTAAATGTATGTGAATTAAGATGTGTGGTCAGGGAGAATTAAATTATCATAATCAACATGTTATTAAGCAGATATAATAATAAATATATATTTGAAAATTTTTTGTATATATTAGAAACAAAATAAAGGTATTAATAACTTTAGAGAATAATGATCATTAGTTATATGGTGAAAAAAACTATCAATGGAAACTACACTTGAAGTATGGAAACATTAAATAAAGAAACATATGATACCCTTGAATGTAAAGATTGACTATTATCAATAATAAGGATCATTAAGTTTTGTGAAATCCCAACAAAAATATCTCTAGGTTTGGGAGGATGGGTTGTTTTTAGTGTGCTTGTGTGTATGTGGGGTGGGGGGAGTCACAATCAGAAATATTTTGAACTTTTTTTGGAACAGTAACTGGGGAATGACAAGACACTTTTTATATAAAAGTCATGACAAGGAAATGACCTTCCCACATACCCACAAACCTTGTCCTTTTTAATATCTTTCATTCCAATTATCAGGCCATTTGCCAAGCAGAAATCCAGATGTTATTTTAGACTTTCTCCCTTTAAGCTTCTCCCTCTAGGTTCAACCTATCCCCAAATCCTGCCATTTCGACTTCCTCATTATTGCTTAAATCTGTCTGCTTCTTTTCATTCTTAATGACTGGGTGAAATATTCTCAAATTCTACATGAATTATAACTACTGTGTTGGGCCTCAGAAATCAATATCCCAAAACGAAGGCCTCAGAAGCAGCCTCAGATGCAAAAGTTTTTCTCTGACCTTCTTGTGCCCTCCTGTCTCTCAGTCCCATTTTCCCCTAAGAGAGAGAGTCTCTATTCTCACCGTAGAAAGTAGAATCCCTCTTCCTTAAGGTGGGTCGTAGAAAACAGAACTCCTTTTCTTGAAAGTCAGCCTAAACCTAAAATTACTCTGTGTAAAAACTGGCCATAAAGAAATGATCTGACCTACCTTGTTCGACTATAGATCATAAGATGCCCATTCCAAAGAGGGGCCTTCCCACGCCCAGAAAGGAGGATGCTGCTCAGAGAGGGCAAGAGAATCTAGAGAGACAGGCCTTGCAGGGTTTCCCCTGCTCAGTATATTAGCATTAAAACCTAACCTTTTTTTCCAACCATATTTCTACATGAGTTTATACTTTATTGAACCTAAGCTTTAAAATGGACAATTTCTCCTGTATCTTTGGATCTTCATTCTGAAGATGTCCATGTATACACGTTAAATAAATTTGTTTGCCTTTTCTCCAATTAACTAGCCTTTTGCAAGTTGACTTCTTAGTAAAATTTCAGAGGGCCAGGGGAACCACTTAGACCCTACAACTGCCTTCATGCTGCCCTTCTGCCTTCAGATTCTCCATCCCCTTCCATAAACTGACTCTCAACCTTTACGTCAACTACTAACCATACTAGGTTAAGAGCTAACTTGGAAATTGCCAAATAAATGTCTGCTTGATAAAAATCACTTTTGGCTTTCTATTCCCTGAAAATAAAATACCTTGGTTGCCTATATATCTGGACCTTTGTTATCTATCAGGTTTTATGTTTTCCTACTTCCCGCCCACAGCCCTGCATGATAGATAAAAATGTGTGTCTTGTGGTCTTTATCATTATACTCTCTTTAATCGCCCTCAAGTTTATACTTTACTTGCATGGAAAGTTCTCTCTGAGCCACAACATCTCACATCCAACCCAATCCTGGCTGGGTAGATGCCTTTGTTATTATTAGTTTTTATAGCTCCCATATTTTATAAATACATTTCCTACTTTGTTCCTTCCATTGCATTGTAAACATGTGAAAGCCAAAATTGTAACTTTGACCATTTGTCCAATTTGTACAGTGTCTCAGTTAACAAATATTTATTGAAAAAAATTGAAGAGTATTAAAATAGTTTATAAATTCACAATAGGGTGGTTAAAATGCAGAAATACAAAAATCCATGGCTCAGTAATATTTTTGTTTATGGTAAAAGGATTATTCAAAATATTTCTATTCTTTATTAATTTTTATTTAAGGATATTATGAAGGCACAGACATTTTGGTTACATTTTATGTTGTTGCCTCACCAAATAAAAAGGAAATGACAAATTATTAAATAAATGTCACTTGGCCAATTGGATAACAATTTCAAAATAATTAAGTTAAAAGCCTATTTCTTACCAGAAAACCAAAGTTAGTTAATGGTTTAAAGGTAACCAGATATAAATATAGGTGGCTGTTTGCTCTCATTGAAGGGCTATCCCTTTTTTGAGCCTAACAATAGAGGAAGAATTTAAATAAAAAAAAAAAATAAAAGAAAAGAAAAAGAAAAAAATGTATACATTTAACAAAATGTAAAAACATTATAGTGGAACATATAAAAATTAAAATGTATATGACAGATTTTGACAGGAAAATTAGACATACATAGGTAATGAAAGTTTATAAACATGTTTAGAAAGTTGTTTGAAAAATAAATTTAAGAAATCATTATCTTTGCTAATATTGAAAGACAATTCTCCGTGTACCTTTTGGGATTCTGTATGTCTTGCTAGCAG
The DNA here is from genome assembly GCA_008750895.1 of Mirza zaza. Classification (NCBI taxonomy): domain Eukaryota; kingdom Metazoa; phylum Chordata; class Mammalia; order Primates; family Cheirogaleidae; genus Mirza; species Mirza zaza. The sequence continues at coordinate 64,067 of VSMD01022855.1, read as the reverse complement.
CAGGTCTGACTAGATTTATTCTGGGCTATATTTTAAATGCATTAGACAAATAACTTTGGAAGATAGAGGTAGTGCCTCTCTCCTAAAGCAAAGGAAAAAGTTAGCTTTCTGTTCCTAGTAGTAAAGATAATGTTTCATTCTGAACAAAGGTCAGACAGCTGTATTCTCCTTTATAATATATTTGAGTTCTGTAAGCACAGTTTCTTTCTGGTAACACAACCCACTGCATTTGCACATGTTAACTGGTTTTTCATGTCTCTAGGTGGTTACTCCTATTACTGTGAGTAATAAAGTTCTTTGTCTTTAACTCAGGAATCTCACATACACTCTCAGCATCCAGCAAACTATGACAAGCTAGCATGTTAGTTTGCAAGTAGAGTAAATTCTAAGAATGCTTCACAGTACTTGAATACTGGGTATTTCAAAAAATTAAACATGGCTCACCAGTGCAATATGCAAAAAACCTTCAAGCTCAATAGTAACTACTAAACAATAATATAATTTCATTCTTAAACTGTTAAAAGTATTAATATTTACATAAATTTTGTCAGGTATATGGCAATTTATACACTGCTATGAATATTACTTAATTTTATAAGATGATTCAATGAAAAGTTGAAATGTCTTTAAAACTGTACACTGTAACAAATTAAAATTCTTCAATGATTCATCAATTTATTTTCCAAGAATATATGTCTCATGTATTCACAAGTACATTCTTTGCAATTTTGTTTATAATATTACCAAACTGGAAACACTGTGTATATATATATATATATATAGTCTAAAAGTAACAGTTTTAGACAAACCAAATAAGATATATTGACATAAAGTATTTTGTAGCAATTTGTAATGTGCTTTCAGATTTTTTTTTTATTTCAGCATATTATAGAGGTACAAATCTTTAGGTTACCTGTGTTGTCTTGCCCCCTCTTCCCCCCTGGAGTCAGAGCATCAAGTGTGTCCATCCCCCAGATGGTGTGCATTGCATTCATTATGCATGTATATACCTATCCCCTTCTCCCCTCTCCTACCTGCTTGGCACCCCATAAATGTTATTCCTATATGTCCACTTAGGCATTGATCAGTGAAACCAATTTACTGGTGAGTACATGTGGTGCTTATGTTTCCATTCTTGGGATATTTCAGTTACTAGAAGTGGTTCCAGCTCTATCTAGGAAAATACAAGAGGTGCTATATCACCATTGTTTCTTATAGCTGAATAGTTCTCCATGGTATACATATACCACATTTTATTAATCCACTCATGTATTGCTGGACACTTCAGTTGTTTCCACATCTTTGCAATTGTGAATTGTGCTACTATAAACATTTGAGTGCAGGTGTCTTTTTTATAGATGTCTTTTGTTCTTTTGGGTAGATGCCCAGTAATGGGATTTCTGTATCAAATGGTAGATCTACTTGTATCTCTTTAAGCTATCTCCATATTGCTTTCCACAGAGGTTGCACTAGTTTGCAGTCCCATCAGCAATGTAGGAGTGTTCCTATCTCTCTGCATCCACGCCAACATTTATTGTTTTGGGACTTTTGATAATGGTCATTCTCACTGGAGATAAGTGATATCTCATTGCAGTTTTGATTTGCATTTCTCTGATGATTAGAGACGTTGACCATTTTTCGTATGTTTGTTGGCAATTATTCTAACTTCTTTTGAAAAGTTTCTGTTCATGTCCTTTGCCCACTTTTTGATAGGCTTGTTTGATTTTTTTCTTGCTGATTTTCCTGAGTTCTAAATAGATTCTAGTTATCAGCTCTTTATCAGATGTGTGTATTTCTTTGTAGACATAGGGAAATGTTGAGTGGAGCAAGTATTTTATAAAACAGGATTTTTCGAATTGCCCCATATTTTAAAGGTAATATATTCGGATTCATTAAAGAAACAAAAAAATTATGCTGCCATCATATACTAATGGATAACATGGATGTAACAGACAGTTCATGAAAAAGAGCCAGGTTGGAGACACAAATTTTGGAATTTTCAGCATCTAAATGAGTGAAACATTTACCAAAGGGAGTAGATGGAGACATGGTGAATCCAGGGACTTAATTCCATATCCAGTGAGACTAAATTAATAAGAGATTGAGGTAGAGTGACCAGTTAAGCAGGAGGAAAATTGATGAAAAAGAAAATTAATGACTACTCAGAAGCCAAGCGAAAAAAGTGTGATAAAAGAACAACAACAAAAAAGCAAAACCCAAAAAACTATTGAACTGAGGCAAACACTATTCATAGGTAGATGAAGACTAAAACTGACCTTGGACATCATCAATATTTCAGTGAAGTCATTTAGGAAATAGAATGATCTCACTTGTTTGAGATGAAAGAAACAACAACCTCATTTAAGAACAAAATTACAAAAATCTTGAGTAAATAGCAAAAATAATCTAGTTCTGTATTAAAATAAAAATATGCCATCAACAAATGGGATTTGGCACAAGAATGCCAAAAAATGAAAAGGTTGTTATTGCCCAGAAATGCAGTAACTTTATTTATTACATTAGAAATTCAAGTGAGAAAAGTGTATCATCATTTTGAGAGAATCTCAAAAACATTCATGAAATTCTTCACTAACTTACACGGAAAGAAGCTATTTCCTAACCTAATAAATGATACATCTGTCCATAAGCACTGGGAGTGATTATAGTTTTCAAATTATACTTTTGTTCAAATTCTCAAAGAATTTAGGAAGACTTAAAAAAAAAAGAATGCATGCTACATTCGAGAATACCTATTGTTTCTGTTTGTTTTTGCAAACAGCCCCTCTAAAACCATATCTGGCATTGGTTGACCTTCTCTGACCTTTATGGTTCTATCAGAAGCAGGGACACTGCTGAATTATGAGCCCATCTTCTACTCTATAGAAGACTGATTCATTGGTTCAGAGCTGGCCATACCCATAGGCTAAGCTAATTCAAACTTGGACACTAGATTTTAGAATAGTAGCTTTCTGAGTAGATGAAACTGAAGACAGGTACATACAATCCCTCTTTGTCCCCAAGGTTGACATATAAACCAAGAAGAAGAAGAGTTAGATTGCAAATGGAAAAGAAAATACAAGAATGACAAACACAGGTAACAGTTAAAGTGAGAGAACTGTATGTATTCCCAATAATATCTCAATCCTTTCATTCTAGTCAAATTCTGGTACACCTAGTATACTTCAGATTTTGTGAGATACATCCATACCCTTAAAAAATTCCTTTCATACTGAAATTCATGCGGTTTGCATGGTTACTTAAAGCCCAAAGGGTCGTAGCTAATGTGTTAATTCTCATCTTTAAAATTTTTTTTAATTGTGTAATTTCTGTACTTTTTTTTATTTCAGAATATTACAAGGGTACAAATGTTTAGGTCATATGTATTACCTTTGTCCTGCCCCAGTCAGAGCTACAAGCGTGTCCATCCCCCAGACAGTGCCCACTATTGAGAGTCATGAAAACATTTCAGAAAATGAGAAAGAGATTCTTAAAGGTTTCATCTTCTATTGCAGAAAAATGTTTTTCTTAGCCTAAGAAGTTTGTTTCAGGCATTCTATCTAATAACTTGGATATCAAATGAGTAATCAATAGCCAGTACAGATAATTTGAAATGATGGAGTAGAGACAGGAGCAAATATCCAAAGACAGAGCTAGACAGGTGTGGATGTACAATACTTCATTGGCGTCATCAGGGGTTTTGTTCCAGGACGTTTGCAGACACCAACATGCTTGAAGGCTCAAGTCCCCTATAGAAAATGGTGTACTATTTGCATATAACCTATGCACATCTTCCTATATAATTTAAATTGCCTCTAGATTACTTACAATACCTAATGCAATGTAAATGGTATGTAAATAGTAGTTATACTGTATTATTTTTATTATTGTATTGTTAAATTTTTATTTTTTTCAAATATTTTCAATCAATATTGGTGAATACCTGGCTACTACATTGGAGAGTCCCCTGTTTTTATTTTCAAATCACATATTCCTTACAACATTAATATATTCTAATGCACTGAAGAATATAATGGTGTAGAAGAGCATTTTATAATATATTTCATCATCTCTTTTATATTGCTTTATAGTAATATTTTTTCTTTTCTATTTTTTTTTGTAACTCAACATCTTATAGCTTTCAAAAATTTATTTCTTTTTTAAAAAGTTCTATGGGTACATAATAATTGTATATCCTTAGAAGGTACATGTGATTATTTGATACACGCATACAATGTGAATTAATCTAATCAGGGTAATTGGGGTATCCATCTCCTCAGTCACTTATCATTTCTTTGTGTTAGGAACAGCAATATTTTCTAATGTAACTTTTTGATTTCTGATTGCTCTGACAAAATTATGAATTAAAACAAATTCAGCATTCCTTAGGGGCTTTTTCACACAATAAAAGTAATTTTGAAAACTCTTAAGTTGTAAAATTCAGGACCATGCAGTTTGTACCTCTGGTTCACAGTTAACAAGTTAGTGCTGACTTTACTGTGCATAATCTTATGGATAACTTCAAACAGTATCACCAAATTGCTGAAAATCAGAGCAAATTTTTGAGTGATGAAAATAATTAAAGTCCTAGAATCATTCATTGTGATATGATATCACAGTTTGGAATTAAATACTCTAAAATAATTACATGGTAAGTCAAGTATTTTTCTTAGCAGAGAATGCCTTTCATGTATTTTAAAATATTGTTTTCCAATTTTTTTCCAAGTAACTAACCATGAAGATCTTTATTATTTTTTGTGTATAGTTAATCCATGTAGTATAATTTCAATCTATTGTGCTGTTAAAATGCTTAGTTTTTTTTCAGAAAAATAAATGTAATGCATATTGAAGTAGTTGAGGACACCAAAACAAATAAAACTCCAGTATTATATCATAAGAACTCAACTGCTACCACTGGCCATCTAGTCTTTTCTTACATGTTCATATTTTTATATGGCTGACAATAGCTTACGTATAAAATTATGTTAACAGCTATTTTCAACATGGATTTGAATGTCATTATTAGAACATAGATGATAAATTATAACACAATAGTAAAAAATCATTATTTCAAAAAAACATAGTATTAAAAAGCAAATAAGATTTTATATGGACTTTACATTTGAGTTCATTTTTATTATGTATTTATATTTTATATATGCCCATATAGGATTATCAGGAAACTATTCTCCACAGGCCAAACTGACTATCTATCTATGTAGATGTAGATTTTAGTGAAATACTGCCATGTTCATTTGTTTACATATTGGCTATGCACTAAAATGGCAGAGTATAGTAGTTACAACAAAGACAATATGGCCAGAAAAAATGGAAATATGTATTACTTACCCCTTTACAGAAAACAGTTTGCTGATTTTTGCTTTATAGGTTATGAAAGAAATATAATATTTGGTTACTGCCTCCTAAAGGTTACAATCTAATTGAGTAGAAATTATATACATCAAATAAATAATGTCCAATTTGTTACGGTTTGTCTAATAAGCTCCCCAAGCCATGATCTTTCCTCTTAGGGGATAATCCAGTTTGGATTTGTGTTTAATTATCTTTGGTGATTTAGATAAACTGATCCTTCTGGATAGACCAGGGTCAATTAAAACCCTAACATTTCAAAATTTGATTTGAAAATAAATGAAAAAGAAAATTTCTTCTATACAATTAGATTTTTAAAAGTTAACATACTTAATAATATTGATTTATACTTTGTTCTTTGATTTAAAGTCCAAAGAGTAAAACATATCTGGAATTCCCTTTTGAGGTTGAAAAATAGCATCTACCTGCTTGAGAATATAAACATTACGGTAGAATGTAAACATCTCCATGTCCATGTATGTTTTATGCTTTGATAAATGGCATCCTTAAAGGAAAATAAAGCCATAGGGGGAAAAAAATAATTTAGGATGATGGCATCTCTAAGGTATGGATTTTGATGACTGATGAGTTTAATTGAGTGACTAGATGAATCTCTTGAGGTATACGGAGAATTAATATTCTGTATGAAGAACTACATTTTGAAAAAACAATGAATGTGATAGTGAAAAAATATAAGAAAACAGTGCTAGAATGTTTGTCAAGCTGTTTATACCTCTTTTCTACCTCAAAGTTAATATTTATAAGGATGTGTGGAATAAGTGTGAAGAGGCTTTTCCAGAACAAAACATTTTTCATAGCATAGATTCATCTCTATTTGATGCAAGAGTCACTGGGTCATTTCAATATAATAATGGACATTTTGTAAATGGAAAAAGATATGTTAAAAATGATTTCTTTTCCCACATACAACATATTTCAAACACTTTCAATTAGCACTGGTAAAACTAAATTTGGTAATCTTTTCATTTCACTCCAAATAGCAAATTCCAGACTCTGTCCTGAATTTCCACTGTTTAAGGCTTATTTTCGATCTAAATATGTTACATATAAATTTTAGTATTTTCTAATTATATGCAATCATAAAGACTATACATTCTAACACATCATATTTCACCTGAGAGAATGAGATTCAACAAGTATGACACAGTAATTTGGCTATAGAGTTAGTTATTTTCCAGGCTAAAATAAACCTTCACATTTTCCTAAAACATAGTATATGTTGCCTAAAGTGTGTAAACTGGTTGGTTATTAGTGCATTACAAAGAAAAGGTAAATAATAGAAGTAAAATATAAGAAACACTCATTAGGTTAAATCTACTTGTTGCTGGACAAGCTCACTCAGAAAGCCATTGTTTTCATTATTGGGGAAATATTCCCCCACACTAGTGCCCATTATAAATGTAAATCCTCTGTTCAATGATGGGAGAATAACCCCAAAGTGTGTGGCTTAATTAATCTTTTCCTAAGGCCCCTCACTACAGACCTAAAAATCTAAATAATGAGTAGGGACAGAGTATTAAGTATCTTTCTGCGCTTAGAGGATGATTAATTATAATGGCTAAACCCCTGAACATTAAGTTGAATACTAATCTAATGACAGAGTTTGGAAATAAGCCAGTACTGCGCATACATCTGGGTGTTTTCTATCGTTTTGACAGAATAATAAAGGGGAAAAGAAGAGAAGCATATTAACAGTCCGTGCTCATTCCACTTAACACAGTCTCCTTCAATTTTTTTTTTGTAAATTAAGTGAAAAACTAAGTTCCTAACACCTTCTTTACCTTACAAATAAGCTGCATATTTATCTCTTATTGATGTGATACTTGTCTGTGTATTTTGAGATGTGTGACACTGTAGATTTTGTTCAAACAAGTGAAGAAGTAAATAAAAAAGAGGAAATGACCTAAGATTGCAGTTTGCACTTGCATCTTTTCCATTGTGCTTGCCTGTTGTCTGCAGGAGTCTTGGAGAGAAAAGTAGAGTTCTATATCTTTGCAAGCTGCTTTGATGTGGTTTTGATTTACAGAACAAATACCACTAGATTGCTCTCTATCACATGGATTCACAGGACTGGTGCAAATAAACTCAAAGGGCAAATGGACAAAAGGTCAAAAGATAAATGTTATTAAATACTTCTGCCAATAGACAATAGAAGTAGGGAAACAGCTTTCACAGAAAGAGTTGGAATAAGAAGTTCCTTCTAACGTATTGTTCCAATGGATTAACCATACACCAATGATAATAGGAGGGGAAAAAGTTTTCTAGATTATTATTGCTAATCCTCCTTCTGCAGATTTGGTATTTAAGAAGAGGGAAGAATATCAGGCCTAGCATCAACTTCCCTGAACACTAAAAAATTTCTTCTTTCTTCAATGTGGCTCAACTTGGACAAACATCTCACCTTGCTTCATTCAGCTGGAATAAAGCACCATACTATTGCTGTGTGATAGGAATTTTCCCCATTATCACGACTATTGTTCACTTTTCTGAACAATAGAAAAGCAAACCTGAAAGTAGACACCTATCTGATCTTACAAAGTTTATATTATTATGAATAAATGGAATTATAAAAATGTATGTGAGTTCCACTGAAGTCTTTTATGAAGGAAAGGTATATTCCTCCCCCCTCCCCGCTCATACTATCAACTGTATGTAACCCAAAGAATATTGGACTTCCTGCTTCTGTGGTGTGTCTCATCTATGCACAGGTTATAATCTCAAGAAGTATTGAACAGGATAGAAACATTTAGTGGGGTTTTATCAGTGATAGAATGATAGTGTACATTTCTTGTCATAAACAAAAGAATTGTTTTCACTCATTTGCCTTCCAGATGACCATGATGACTGCTTAAGGGTCAAGTCATTTTGATCCCTGTACCTTCCTTTGAAATCTCTTTGCCAGAGGTCCCCTAATGTCTTCTACATTGCTGTCCTAATTCAGTAATCCAATACGGAGAAGATCAATTTATCATCTGCTTTCTTTTTCACTAACTTTCTGTCATTTTACTCATTTACTTCTTTTACTAAGGGATTTACCAAGGGATTTACTTCACAAAGCCTTGATCTACATGCAGAAATGCCACAGCTATTCTGGAGAAGACAGAAAAGTATTAATCTGTCAACATGCAGACTTTGCAATTTTATGAATTAATGTTATTGTATGATATTCTATGAAATACATTTCAAATTTATAAATATACTTTTTTCATTCTGTTTGCATATCAAAAGAAAGCCTAGAAAGTCTATAATTAAGAAATATCAGAGAAAAAAAAGTTATACTTGCTCAGGAAGAAGTAGGAAAAAAACAAAACAAAACAAACTCCTCTCTTTCCAGTTAAGGAGCAAGAGATTTTAGCACTGATGAGAGGAATAAAAGAAGTCAGAAGTCAGTACCCTGATCTGAAATATGAAATCACAAACCCAAGACCTTGCAGTGGCTATCTTCTGGAGATTTAGCCTGAGACATGCTACAAGCATTCAAGAGAAATCCTGCAATCTACAAGTCCACGCAAATAAGGTAGGGAAAATACTACAGCACTGGTAAAGGCATGTCAAAATATAGACACGTCAGCCAAGTGCAGTGGCTCACGCCTATAATCCTAGCACTCTGGGAGGCTAAAGAGGGAGGATTGCTTGAGGTCAGGAGTTTGACACCAGCCTGAGCAAGAGCGAGACCCGGTCTCTACTAAAAATAGACAAAATTAGTCAGGTGACTAAAAATAGGAAAAAAAAAAAATTAGCCGGGCATGGTATCATGTGCCGGTAGTCTTAGCTACTTGGGAGGCTGAGGCAGGAGAATCAGTTGAGCCCAGAAGTTTGAGGTTGCTGTGAACTAGGCTGATGCCATAGCACTCTAGCCTGGGCAACAGAGTGAGACTCTGTCTCAAAAAAATTAAAAAAAAAAATTTTAAAAATTAAAAAATATAAATATGTCTAAAATGGCATTTCTGGTTACCCGTAGCTGCTTGTGTGCCATTCAGAACTTTAAGAAATTTATTTTTCCAAGTGGAGAAGTCAAATAGGTCAGGAATAGGTTTTGTTTCCATTCAGAGTCTCAGTTCTCCAGTAGAAACAAGGGTTAGGACAAAACAAAACAAAACCAAATAAACAATTAAACAAGTGTCTGAGTAATTCTTCATTGGAATTGAATGACCAGGACCGTGGATTTGCACAGTAGATGACACAGTGACAACCCAAAGAACCAATGGGACCAACTGTACCTGAATAGATATCAATGCAACAAGCATCAGACATGCCATGTCTATGATAATCACAACCTTCAGAATAAGAGAAGGTCTCCCTGGGATGTCAACAGCTCCCTTTTCACTTCTTTTATGTCAACACAGATCTATCATCTTAGAGAGTAGATGAAAGAGAAAACCTAAAAGCCTGACCATTGACATCAACTTTTGTCTAAGATGGAGTAGCAAGAAATATGAGATTTATAATCTCACCTGAAACAAACAAACATACCAAGAAAAATTATAAGAAATAATTATTTGCAAGGCATTGGACATCAGACAAAAAAGAAAGGCAGTAATTGCTGAGAGTGGTAGCCAAAATTCTAAAGGTGATACTCCAAGTTTACTGCCATCTAGTTATTTATTCAAAACCAACATAAATATGGTTATGAACAAACTTTGTAAATAAAATTAAGATTGCTGATCAGTTGACATTATGATAGTAAGTTCATCCTGAATCATTCAGAGGGACACGGTGTAACCCCAGAAGTCAGTGTGAGAAATTCAGCGGCATAGGAGACAGGAGAGATGAGGCTACAGGGAATGTTGAGAAACCAGTAATATTTGACCCACTCATTGTTGGCTTTACAGGGTTAAGCTCCAGGAGATGTCAGCAGCCTCTAGAAGCTGAGAATAACTCCTATTCTATAGTCACATGGCAATGAATTCTGCCAACAACGTGAATGAGCCTGGGAACAGACTATCCCCTAGGTCTAGGAAAGGGAGATGCTCTGCAGACACCTTAGCCTTGGAAGACTGTAGGAAGAGAACAAAGTGAATCACACTATCCTATAGAACTAAAAGACAATAAATAGGTACTGTTTGATACCTCTACATTTACTGTAATTTGTTGTGGCAGCAACGGAAAACTATCATACTGAAAGACAGGAAATAGTCAAGGTGAATTCTGTAGTCATCCCAGCTTACTGTCCTGAAAGAGTGACCAGGCCACGATTCAAAGAGGAAGACCTCACACAGAGCACCTGCACCTTCTCATTTGAGGAGGCAGAGCTGAGAGCCACAGGAGACCAAGGTGGAGAGTACATGGGACAGAGGGGAGAAATGCATAGAAAGAGCTCTGTTTTCATGTATCAAAACATCACATTGTACCCCATAAATATATATAATGATCATTTGTCAATTAAAATAAAATAAAATTTTTAAAAACTGACCCAGAACTGATATTTGCTAGAATTACCAGATAAGAACAGTAAGAGAGTTATTATAATTGCATCCTACATGCTCTAAAAATAAATGGAAACATGGAAGATATAAAAAAGACTCAAATTGGACTTTCAGGTTTAAGAACTACATTTGTTAAGATAAACAATGTACTAGATGAGGTTCATGGGAGATTAGATATTGCAGAAAAAGGTTGATGAATTTAAAGACACAAACATACATACTGTGTAAAAGAATTAACAAAGAGAAGACAGACAATATGACTATATGAATGTAGCATTAGTGAATTTTAGAAATAACTTTAAGAAGACTAACATACATGTACTTGGAGCACCCACAGGAGGAATGGGGAATAGAAATATATATGAAGAAACAACAGGATAACTTTTACAAATATGAAGAAAATTATGAAACCCCACAAATCCAAGAAGCTCAACAACTCAAATGCTCTGTAAGCATGAGAAATACCACATCAAAGTTAATCAGAATCAAATTGCTTAAGGCCAAAGGTGAAGAGAAAGTCTCAAAAAGAGAAGACAGTGGGACATTTTAAATTCTATGCTCACTGAATTCAACATTCAAGAATTCTATACTCAATGGAAAATTTTCTGAAAAGTGAAGGCAAAATAAAGATTTTTCAGACAGATAAACTCTTAGAGAATTTATCACTAGCATATGTGTACTATAAGAAATGTTTAAAGTCCTTCAGGAAAAGGGAAAATGATACTAGTTGGAAATTTATATCTACACAAAGGATTGAAGAACACTGGCAATAGTAACTAAATGTAGAAAAATACGAACTTTTTATTATGTAAATATTTGAAAGAAAATTGAGTATTTAAACAAAATGACAACGTAGAATAAGGTTTATAACATATGGGTAAAAGAAATAAATTATATCACAAAAATAGCACAAATCCAGGTAGGGGAGAATTAGAAGTAATACTATTTTAAGTTTCTTATATCATGCATGAAATAGTATACAATCATTTAAGACAGACTGTAATGACATAAATGTGTATGCCCTAAAACCTAAAGCAACCATTAAACTAATCAAAGAGTTATAGGTAATAAACCAACAAATGAGATACAATGGGACAACTTTAATAATACTCAATTCATTAACATTATTAGAAAAAAATAGAAAGGGAACAAAGAGCTTATAGGACTGTTATTAAATAAATAGCAAGATGGCAGATTTAAAGCTAACTACTTCATTAGTCATATTAAATATACATGATCTAAACATGCCCTAATTTGTCAAGCGTATATAAAATAAAGACCTAATTATATTCTGCCTATTCGTAGTGCAGGACTTTAAACACAAGACAAAAATAGGTTAAAAGTAAAAAGAAAGGAAAAGATTAGATAAATATATATCCAACCTGGAGGCAGAAACCACATGATAAAAGGGATTTTAATGTAAAAACATATAAAGCATTTAACATTTCTTTGTGTTAGGAACACTCAAATTCTACTCTTTTAGTTATTTTGAAGCAATGACAGGGGAACAAGGAAAAACACCAAAAGAGGGCTCTAACAGGTCCACCAGGGTTGGGCGCTTCCAAGGAAGAGTCCACATGGCAGGTGGGCATCAGACCTTGTTAAAGAAAGTGCAGTTGCAGCCAACTGTGCTCAGCACCCCTCATGTTTTCCAGTGGAGCATGAGGTCAAGATTGAAATAAGATGTTACAGATTTCTTTTTTTTCAAATCTGAGTTTTAGGTGTACATTTTTAGCTGCATTTTCACAACTACGTTTAGTTATGAACAGCATTTCTTATAATATTCATTGACCTTTAGATAAATCCTTGTGCACTTTCCCAGAGCTCAGCTCAATAAGCACTTTTATCCTGCCCTCTGCCTGAGGGAATACTATATATATTATGCAAACATCTCTACTAAAATCAATCATGGTGCTTTGAGCTTAAATAGACTTCATTCAGGTCTTTGAATTCTTGATAATGCAAATAGATCTACATTCCAGAAACTGCATGATTCTTATGTAGTTGCCCTGAGTATTTCTTTGGGAAGACAGCTGGTAGCAAGCATTGAACTGGGATGGTTAACCTTTCATACAGTTTATCTTGGTACATTTTGAAAAAGACAACATGTTGACAAAGCCATAACCCAGAAAAACCATTAATGCCAAAAGCTAATCCTGCCAACTGGTTAATTGGATAAGACATTTAACAAGGCCACAGTTTGTGCTAAGAAGCCGAGGTGAAAATGCCAGTTAAATAAGGCAATACCGAAGTAAGTACAAATACCAATATTTTGATAGGTAAATAAAATATGAAAATCAGAAGTACATTTATTATAAATATTAAAATGGCTTACAGAAGGCAATTTTATATTTCACAGGATGTTTTACAAAAGAAAACAAAAATTCAGTTAACAGCTATCTTCCTAAAAGTCACTGATCAATGTGTTTCCCCAGGCTACTGATTTACTCTCTTCCTCATTTAACCTCCAATCTTGCCAGCAGCGCAGCTGCTATGGGCTTCCTATCAATGCATTGGGCTTTATCATGAACATTTAGGGAATGGATTCACATAAAGCACAGTGCTTGTTAAATAGCAGTGTTCGATACATACTTGATAAGGACTTATGTACAGGTTGAGCATCCCTACTCTGAAAATCTGAAATCCAAAATGCTCCACAATCTGAAACTTTTTGAGCATCAACATAATGCCACAAGTGGAGAATTCCACACTTGACTTCATGTGATGAGTCGAAAATGCAGTCATGACTTTGTTTCATGCACACAATTATTAAGAATATATGTATAAGGCACATATGCAACGTAAGTGAATTTTGTGTTTAGATTTTGGGTCCCATCCCCAAAATATCATACTATGTTTATGCAAATATTCCAAAATCTGAAATCCAAAACACTTCTGATCCCAAGCATTTTGGATAAGTGATACTCAATTTGTAACAATAATGATGATAATAATAATAAGCATTTATTAATCGCTTACAATGTTCCAGGGAGTCTTTAAAGTGTTAAATATTTTGTCTTGTGTCTGCCTAGAGCAGAACTTTCTTTGATGGTGCATCTTGTTGAAGGAAGGCCCCCAGGAAAGATCCACAAATGAGTTGAAGGGTAAATAGATACTCAAAAATGTGATATCAGGTGAACATCACATAGCTTTGTTAATTTTGATTGCCAATGTATTTAGAAGATGAAACTTAGAGTATAATATTTATCATACAGTTCTATTTTATATTACAATTTGCAAAAGGTTAATATGATTTCAACAAAACAGTGAAAATTTTTGTGGCATTGAGATGCTAATACAAATTCCATCTAGGTGGTATTCTTTCATTCAGTATACTATTTTATATCTTTTATTTGCCATACTTCTCTCTCAAAGACCCCCAAGGAAGTTTGCTAATTCTCCAAATTTCTGCCAGATGCACCTTATACTGGCTTCTAAATAGTCCAGGAAAGCTTTGACAAAGACAGATAGAAAGGAGGCAATGGAGAGAAGGAGCAATTTTCTACATCAAAGGTGTTGCCAGACATTCAACAAAACTGTATAGTAAGGTGTATGACACATATTACCCATAGATCCTGGAAACATCCTTCTCATTCTAAGGCTATGGTGAGTCTTGCCAAGCACTTAAAATTGTACTTGCAATTACAATTCCTATGTCTTGCCAGTGATCTAGGTGAGTGATGCATACGCATCTCTCTTATCACCTAATTCCTGGGAAGACAAATGGAATTCAGGTAGCGTATCCTGAGCAATTATATAAGAGACTGCTCCCGGTGGTACCTCTTTTCAACCCACACATACCTCACTGCTTATATAAAACAATCACTATCTGATGAATGATTTTAACAAAGCAGCAAAGAAACAGCATTATGATAGTATAAAGAAGAAAAAGTAGATCTAATACATACCTATAAATAAAGACATGTTCTAAACCTAGCAATGTAACAAGTTATAATAATGAAAGTTGAAAAGAAAAAGTATATATATTGTAAATACTAATTTTATTTTGAGACAAAGGAGGGACTATCATAATTTGGTTAGAACAACCTTTCCTTTAATGAAATCAGGGATAGCCATAATCACTTAGCAAGAGCTGGGAGAAAAGGAAAATATTTTAAGTGGCTTAAAAACTTTTCTCTATTGTGTCAAGCACAGTACTCCACATAGTGTAGAAACAATATATAGTGATGGAATAAACTTTTAAAATAAATTCAAATAATTTCTGACATCAGTTGAAGACACAAATTTTACCAATGATCAGTGCAGAAAGTTACAGATATTAATGATGATGTGATATATTCATATGCTTTTCTTAAGCCTACCTATACTGAATATTAACATAATCTTAGGTATGTTTACTAATAGGTGGCCTGTGAAAAAATTAAAAGTGATAAAAGGCAAAGATATGCAATGATTGACATATTTATTAAGTTATATAACTTATATAAATTAACACATTCTAGGGTTACACATTACTAAGGAAAATAACACAAACACACAGCACTAGAAATGCTTGAATGTGAGCTCTCCTGTATGTAACACTAAAACTTATACACCTATCTATAAAATATGAACAAATCAAGTGTCATCTATGTTGCTCAAAGAATGTATATTCTTGTTATATCAGTGCATGTTCAGGTCAAATTCACTGGACATTTATTTGAAAGTAGAAAGTTCTCTCATCCTAAAGAATATACACAGCAAACTAAATTATTTTCTTCGGTTAATATCTGTGAGACTTTTGATAGACCAATCTATTTACCCATTTAAGTGAATTCCCTTGATATTTTCGTTCTTAAAATTCTTTGATGAAAATTAAGTAATTAACTCAGTCCAATGCTGTTAATTAATGAACACATCTCATTTTCATTGTTTATTAATATGATTGATATTCATTCCCCACCTGAGTAAATATTCATCTTTCAGAAAGCCGCTGGTTAGATTATCCTGTGCCATTTATCACTGAAAGAGCAGACATGTTTGTACTCTGAAGTTCTGTCTCTGCTAGAAGTAATTGAGGCTTTGAGCTTCCAAAAGGTTAACTAACCTATGAATGACCTAATAGTTTCATCTTAGAGGGTCATTGTTCTTAAATGTCACAGTCATTAGAAGTGATTATGGCTTAACTACCTACCTTGGACTTGTTTTTAGATCATGAAGAATTAGAAAGCAAAATAAAAATTCTCACTTTTATCAGGGGTTGGATTACCTTAGGGTCAACATCTTCAAGGTGACGATGTCAGAGCCTGGGCACAATTTTGTACTCAGTTTTGAATAGGCCCTAAATTGCTCAACAACCTCCTTTTTCAAGTAAAAAAATTCCGTACTTTTAACTACCAAGAAAACCAAACAAAACTTGTTATGGAGCTTTTTATTGCTGTTTTACAGTTAAAGATGATATTTTCAGAGCTTAAATCATAGAAGTAAAATTACAGGTAATTAAAAATAGTTTCAGATATTGGCATATAAAGAGAAGACAAAATATTTAAAAGAATCGGTCTCTTTTACCTCTCCATCCCGAGCAAGACCTGCAAAAGGGCAATAATACAGCAGTTCTAATTTTTCCAACTTTTCTACTTTTTCCGATGGTGCAGTGGGATGAAGGGTGAGGATGTCTTAAATAGAACCAAGCTTCTTATTTCTGCCTTTGATTTGTGTGTGATATACTGAGCTTCCCTTGACTTAATTTCTTATAAACGTTTGCTCAATAAGTGATAAATGAATCATGATAAAGGCATAAATAATATGGTCATTAAACACCATTTCTTCTCCTTTCTAAAACAGATGAAATAGAAAAGTGTTTTTCTATAAGATGAGTGTGTGTATAGCTAGAGGATGTGTATACAATAGCAATGTATGGTTACATGTTCATGGATGAACTGTAAAAGAAAAATTGTTCCTGACCAGTTAAACAGGCAAGGAAGATTTATGCAACATCATTGCAAAAGGAGAGAGATTGAACTCAAGTCTATGGAAACAAAAGGTGGGAGAGTTTTTAAGTAGTGGGGCAAGCTGATGGGAAAATGATGGAGGACATTGGGGTAGGGGGTGATCAATGCCATTAGGCTGTATTTATTTATCAGCTCTCCTTAAAGTTAGACTTCTATCCCCACTTAGAGACCAGTGATGGGGAACCTGTCTTTTGTGATGATTGCATTTCACTGGCTGGCCCTCAGGTCCTTGAAAAAGACATCAAGGAGTTGTAGAAGATTTACATCTCAAAGGGGCAAAAAAAAAAAAAAAAAAAAAAGGACAACTGCAACTTTTTGAAAGTAAATGCTCTAAGAAAATGGAGGTCAGAGGCCCATGCTTAGGAAGAAACCCACCTGAAGTTCAGTCAAGCTGAGAGGAACATTAAGGCCATCTTGGTCAATGCCTGCCCATATGTATGTATTTTGCTAAACCTG
Organism: Mirza zaza; assembly: GCA_008750895.1. Classification (NCBI taxonomy): domain Eukaryota; kingdom Metazoa; phylum Chordata; class Mammalia; order Primates; family Cheirogaleidae; genus Mirza; species Mirza zaza. The sequence goes on along the minus strand of VSMD01022855.1, from coordinate 46,846 downwards.
AATGTTAAAATATTAACATTGCAGAAGTGAAAAATGATACTGACCTGGCCCATACCAATTAGAACTGAAAATATGCCTATGCCTAAAGGATAATTAAAATAGGCTAATAATACATTCTTTTTTAAATGAAACAATTAGATTACATATTTGTGTGAAATAATTATCACATACATGCTCCAGACATCTAATTCCAATAGCAGCATATTTATATCCCAGGTAGAAGAAATATCAGGTGAAAGGAAACTATCTGTTCATTCCTTTAATTCCAAAAAAAAATTTCGTTTTACATTTACTGATCGAATAATTCATTTTTAGCTACTGAAAATACAACTTAAAACAATAAATTAAGGTTTTAAAAGCAGATAAAGAGAGTTTGCAAGAAGAGCCTGAATACTAAAGTTTTAAATGATTGATGATGATTTTATTTTACTAGGGATTTTCCAGTGGCCAATTTTAGGTTGAAGAAAACTTCTGTGTCTGATAGCACGAGGAAGAGATGCTGAGCTGGGAGGCCCTCTCTTACCTGACTTAGGCCTTCATCCCTCTTCCCTGGACTGAAGAGTCTGTTCTTTTTCTGGCCCCCCTTCTTTCAAACATAAAGAATGATGTCATTTGTGCATCATAAGGAGTCCAAATTTGCCTAAAATGATAAAATGCAAATCTACCTCATTATCCTCCTTAAATGCACTGTCATGCCTCCCCAAAGCCTGCCCTATAGTTCAAATGCTACGCCCTATAAACAGCCCTGGGAACCCTCTCTTCTCCACTCTCTGCCCCAGTGCTCCTGCATCCCTTCTTTGTCCACACCATCTCACCAAAATCTGAAGACAAGGTGTGTTAGAGTCCACTATACTTAAGAATAAGACACTTGTTTGAAATACATATTTTGGGACTTTATACCCAGAGATCAAGCACAGCATGTCTGTGTTGGACCCAGAAGTCTGAATATTAATGCCATTACATGACTATGTGAGGAAGCTGTGAAACATTTCTTTAGTATTTGGCTTAAAAATTAAGTTTGTCACCCTAAATAATAGACAGAAAAAAGCCTTCTAAAATAAAATGATGTTTATTAGAGAATGGGCAATGTAATGGGAAAATGAGGGACACAGCAAACTATAGGTCTACTCAGGGAGATAAAGGCAGACAGGGATTTTTAAAGAAAAAAATGAGAATAATTGTATACTTATATTGAGATAATTATCCTTGGCTACAGGATGGATGACCAGGGTGGTATCAGCCTGCGACTGGACAGGGAGGTGCAGGGCAGATGTCCCTGCAGAAATATTTTTTGTGTGTGTTAGCTTCCAGTGAACTTTTTGCAAGATTGTGCAGAATTTTTGTGACGGTTCTTGCAACCAGGCATTCGTTCATGAGCATCCGTCCTCCGCGGCCTTCTTCGGCTCCACTTGGCAGAGTTTTTAACACAAATGACTCCATTTTGATTCTGACAACTTTCACAGGTTTTATGTGTGGGTGGGTGATAGGACAGAAATGGAATTCATATTTCTATGGATTTGCTTGTTATTTAGTGTGGCTTCGCAACTACGAAGATATTTTACATAATTAAACATTTTTAAAATGATCCTTAAAATTCTTTAAAAGTCAATTTCTGAGAATCCTTCCCTGATACAGACCCTCAGCCCTAGCAGACTCCGCATTTCTTCTGGTCTAGGCAGCCTCAGGACTGAGCACACTCATCTATTCTTGTCCTTGGTATGTTGCATTGTGATTATTTTTTAAGCCTAATTAATTATGAGCCCCTTGAAGAATCAGGGTATGATGTATTCCTCCTTGTATCACCAACATTTGGTTGACACATTATGATTCTTTAATAAATGCAAAATTATTGATATAGTATATATACACATACTGTCTAAGGGCTACAAAACAAAGTAGGAATACTCTTGACTCTTTTAGAATGTCATAGCTTAGACTATTAACATGAAGGCAGAGTGGGGGGAATTGTACTTTTGTTCATTGTAATATCCCCAATGCCTAGAACAGTGACTAGCACATAGTAGGTTCACAGTAAATGTTTGTTGACTGTTCAATGAATGAATAAGTGACTAGCATAGCCATGCCTAATGTTCCCATACACAATGGCACATCAGGCTCATCCATTATGTGGATTCTAATGATCATATATTCTTGGCTTATTTATTTACTAAGGAAGTAACTCCACCCCCAAAAAAAAAATTCTACAATATATTGAAGGACACAAATATATTTAGAAAATAACATGTTGTAGAGTAACAAAGGCTAACATAATGCATATTAGACACACACTACCAAATTCTTTGGTTAGAAGGATCCCGGTCAAGAACTGTCATCTTATTGACACACAAATGATCGATCACAGGGTTATCAAACACTTTTTGTAAATTGTTATAATCAAAAAGAACAACTCTTTTCTGCCATTGCTTGACAAGGGTACAACTTTGATTTAAGGGGCATAGCCTCATTTATTTAGTAAATGTGAAAGCTTTTTTTTTTTTATGAATATTCTGGTTTAACTACATTGGGCTTCATTTACTCCAAGAACAAACCTAACAACCTTTGAAATGATTGATTTGAGTCCATCTTTTCAAAGAGGTTTATATACACAGAACGCAATTTAGAAATAATTTCCCCTGAATAAGCTGAATTCTTTTTATTAGCAAGCCAGAAGTTTTATTTAGATTTTTGTCTAATGATTTATGTTTAGAGCTTTGTGTTTAATGCCTATTCAGTTCCTCATTCTGAGTATTCTGTTAAGTAGTTCCCAAATGCTAGTTGATAGATTGCTCGTGACAAATTTTTACTCTTCTGTAGGATAAGGAAAAAATTACTATTATATCTATATCTACCTCTATATCTTGACATAGTAAAAACTTGGCAATTCTACACTGGGCTCCAATTAAATCAAAACTTGTTTTGTAAAAAATCTAATGCCTCTTTCTGTTCATTCTGGATTCTTTCTGACCTCATTACCCAGGAGACAGTGATAATGATCTGTCCTTTGTCCCACCATAAACTCTTCATACTCCTGACACCATTCCATTTTGCTTGACCTTAGCCTCTACTGAGCTCCATTTCCTCAGGGCCTTGCTAGATGGTGGCATACCTTATCTAATAAAATTAAATGTTGCTCTTCTGTTCTCTCCTTCTTCTCCATGATGAGGGTAAAAAAATAATCTCATACATAAGTAATGGGCCTTTCTCTTTAAAAGAGAAGACAGTTTGAAAGATCTGTTGTTGTTGGGAGCTTGCAGGTGCTACTGATAAATAAGATAATCTATTGGCTTGGAAAATAAAAGTACATCAGGATTATGCTTCCTTCCCATTTCCCTGTTTGAGTAAAATTGGAATATGTGAAATGAGAAAAGTCAGGAAAACTTATACAGTCACCAAGACATGAGAAATCAGGTAAGGTGAAGAATACTAGAGACTACAAAATATCTAGATGTGTGTTAACATCAGGCCCGAGGAGTAACCAAGTATACAGGTGGATTTGCTCAAACACTCAGAGGATACAGTTGAAACTAAAATGCATATGCCCTGCTGCTTACAGATGAACCGTTCGTGTCATCATTATAATGATATTAAGGTGAGAGAGGCCTCACAGATGAGGTAGGTAGTATCATAGAAGAAGTAAATGGTTGAGGGTGTTACTGGCTGTCCAAGTAACTGGTGGGTCCTCCATTACAGAGTAACAGGAGAGGGCTTTGGAAGAGGTTTGTGCAGGAATGAAAACTGAGGACACGAGAAAGAAGAATGGATCTGCATTGCTAGACATGCCTTATATGTGCACTGAGGATGCATGCTTGGAAGCATTTCAGGGAAGCAGGTGTATTGAATCTAGTGATAAATATTCAGTGACTATGAAACAGGTAAATGTTCTGCAGGCTTTCTTCATCCCATCTGTTTTGGCCACCACAACTGCTATATGGAAAGACACACTGGGTAGCAGATCCTTGAGCCAACAGTGCTTACATACTATTTTTTGTTTTTCTCCTTGAGGGAAGACGCTGGGCTTTATTCATCCTTATGGGAAATCCCTAGAAGAGAGACAGGCAAATGGAAGGTCTAATTAATTAATTAACTAATAGAGTTTCCCATAAGATTGCCCTGCCTGCAGGCTGTGGATTTACCGTGGCTCTGCTTCAGGATGTGGTTCCGTTCCACATGCCTTCTTTTTTCTTGACCAAGGTTGGAGGAGTAGCCTCCATCCTGGGCATTTAGTTGGGTGGCCCACACCAACACCAACCAACCACATTAAAGTCTTTGCATAGACCCAACATTCATCACATTCTACTGACCAAAACAAGTTATAAGACCACAGCTGACAGTGGACAGGGAAGTAAGTACATTTGAACTACGGGGGGTGGTGGGGGCAGGCTGGGCAAGAGCAAGGCTGTATAGTGCTATGATAGCAGAAGGCCTGCAAAGCTGTGAACAGTGTCCTCAGACTTGATGCCCAGGCTGTCACTGTGAAACCCATGAATGCCCACAGACATGGTTTCTCACACGCAGTCTCCCCACTTCTTCATCTTGGGATGCCCATTTCCTGCAACTCTTGACATCATAGGAATGTGGGAGTAAGAGAGAAAGAAGAGAAAGAGTAAGAAAGTTAGCAAAACAGTAATCAGAATTGTCAGTGTATTTTAGAGGCAAAAAGGAATTCAGAATAATTTATCTCAATACTTTATCTGTAAGATGAGGGAATCAAGAAAAAGGGATGAAAGGCACAGACACAAGGTATTACAGATGGTGATAGTTTCAAGTTTTGATAGTTTCAAATTTTTGGACTTCTATGTTCTTTTGGCCAACATAAAATCCCCTCCCTGCCTGTCCCAGCCCATTGATTATAACCAATGATTTTTCCTTTCCACATTTCTAAATAATGGTGACTTTTTTTCCCCTAAATAATGATATCCACATCTGTCTCTGAGATGCTTTTGTTTATGCTATTACTGGAAACAAACTATTTGGAAAACTAATCTGCCACCTACTGAAATCCCACTATTTTACTTGAACACCTGAAAATAAGTTAAGCTCTATAGAACTTCTTAAAGGCCTCAGATAAATTTCACTGAATTGTAGCTCAATAATTTTATTTCAATTCATACGACTCTATGTACGGGTGAGATTGGACACTCTCATCATCACAGTGAACTGTGATGTCTCTTCTCCGAATTAAATTTAAATTGAATTTGAAAAGACTTTCCAGTACATAAAAGGAAAGACAGAGGAAAATGCCTCATTTCTTTCCCTCTCAGAATCTGAAGGAAATAGGTTGCTGAGTGTTTTATCATGAGAAATTCATATTCTATAAATCTGAATTGAGAAAGTGAAAAATCAAGCCATTTAAAATATATTAGGAGAAGAGAGAGGCGAGAATCATTGAAACCTCTAATTCATTTTCAGTGAACAGCTGACTATACTCTGATTTTAAGAATCACACACAAAAAATCATTCCTCATTCCCTCCTCAACTATGCTGTGAAAGTGAAAGCAATGATCATCAAATGATGAATATTTAAATATATCTCTTGCTCCTACAAAGAAAAAGTAGCTGGTCTGTCAAAACTAGGTGCTACCTTCCAAATTTCTAGTTCACAGGTGTCCCCCATGATATAATTAACTTAAATGACTGGCTTTATGCCAAGATGACAAAGGTGGGACAATTAATGTAACTACTATCCATCTTGTAAAGAGTTTATAAAACCCTTACTCATGATTGACTTCACACACTGATTAATAGACACTTTCTATTTCAGACTTTAATTAAAAGCAATAAAAGCAGTCAGCTGTAGGCCATGAATGTGTTGGTGACAAAAAAAAAAGTACCGTTAGAGAGATGGAAGATCAAGCAGTGAACAAATTTAGTGTGAAGTCTTGTAAGTAGATCCACATGCCTGTGCTTAAAACCTCTCTGAGCTAGCCGCAATAGCCAAGGGACTGCACAGAGAGAATAAAATAACAATTAACAGTAAAACCCCCCAGTTTTAGATCCAATCTGCTTTAATTTAAGAGAAATGTGCACCATATTTTTTCATATTTATATAAATGTCAAAGTTAATGAAAACACAAAAAGAAGATGACTTCTGAATGAACAAACTCTGGCCGGCAACTTTGTTATAAAATACAAATTGGTAACTTAATTCAGTTCCAAATGAAGAGTAATTTAATATAAACCATTGAACAGATGTCATAGACTGTTGTGAATCATAGAGAAAATTCAAGCAAACGGTAATTAATTCCCACAGTATTATAGTAATTATTCACTTACCACTCTATTATAAATATTTACCTGTGTGTTGAGCCATATGACTTACAGAAAGTTAGCAAGTAAAGATGCAGTAGCATTAGCAAGACACGAGAGGATAGATTGTCAATGGGACAGAACACCATGTGTGAGTTTTGTTTTCTACCAGCATTTCTACAGCTATCTCTAAGCACTTGGGTGAAAGAGAGCAGGACTGCCTAGCTATTTCTCAAGGTTGGACACACCTATTTGGATATTTTACAAATAGGCAAGTACATCCTTACTTTTTCAGACATTGTAAGGGGCATTTTCTACTTGCATATGTGGATCAAAACCAAATAAGGAGTTCAGAAAACGTCTGAGCTAACTTTATCTTTCTTTCTCAAGTGCAATGCGGTGTTTCTGCATGAGGTAAGACGTTGGCTTTTGAGGGCTCCGTGTTTTGGCACAGAAGGCAGACAGATACCAACTTAGCAATTTAAGAGGGCAGTGCTACAAAGGTTTGAAAAATGAAATCTAGTGTGACAGGAAAAGCATTAACATATGAGTTTCATAGCCTCTCTCCCTTCACTCCCCATTAAAGATAATTCTATGTTTGCCAGTTGTCTTCAGGTTCTTACTGTGCAGACTGGCACTGCTGGGGTGAAAAGGTGGAAGGCTGGGAATTAAAGAAGCCAAAACCAAACTGATTAATTTTGTTGGAAAAGACAGAGAACTACTCCTGGAATGAAGAGAATAAAACATAAATCCAGTGGAATGGGGAGAAGCATAAAAGCCAGTGATCCCGCACTCTGGAGAGGCGTCATGGGGGTTGGTGGCATGTTTCATTTGCAGATTTGTTGAAGGGAGTCGAGTATAAGAGGATGGAGGAGGGAAGATTTTTATTTAATTTAAACAAAACTCCTTTATGTTCCTGTGTTGTTCTGAAAGGCAACAGTAAATATTTAATTTTTTAATATTTTAGAGATAGGAGTAGGATTTTATTTTAATGAAAGATTTAAAAATTTTATTCAAAATGGGACAAAATTTCTACAGGTTTTACTAATATAATATTAAATATGAAATTCAAAGTCACTCTCTATTTTGAATGCCTAAGTCTAAAGATCTAACCAGTTCTTCTTAAAACTACCACAGGCTTATTAATTCCAGTCACTCAAACATAACACATATTTAAAATATATTTTAATGTGATTCTAATATGTTTAAGCATATTGATATTAGCTATTTACAGGTAGAATACCTTTCGTGGTAAGAGAGGGAAAGCTATATCTTCCTCTTACTATTATTTAAGTGAGAGTTAGGAATGTCTACACACATACACATGTTAAGTGTTGACCTTTGTCTCCTGGTTGGATGTTATTTCATTTGTAGATTTTATAACTTTCATAGCAGTTGTAAGGTACCGTGGCTTCATTCCCTTGAAATCAAGGGAAATGAAACATAGGAAGGGCCATTTTTCCTATATCAGATTTAGATAAATTATAATAAAACAATCCAAACTTACTGATTATTTTATCATCAGTCCAGTATTCCATTAAATTCCAAATATTAATAGTTTTATGTAATTAAAATGCATCTCTAGAATCTTTTCAGTGATCATTAGGTAACTTGTGATTTGCACATATAATCAGTGAATATGAATTGTAAGAAATTAGTGATAAGAATCTTAGACCTAAAAATGTCTCTCTACTTACAAATTTTTCCAAATTCTGATTCCAAATTTTCCAAGAAAATTCAAATAAATACATATATCATTTCTACCATACCCAGCTCAGTCCACAGACTTATCTACACTTGTTTCTATGTTATATTATCTTTACATTATTTGCATAAAGTATGGTCTATTTAGTGGAGTCAGAAAACCTGGGTTGAGTCTAGGCTTTTGCTCCTAGTAACAGAATATCTCTATATAATCAATATATGTTATCTTGGTTTTCTTATCTGTGAATTGGAGATAAAAATTGCACACAGGTCACTTGTTTTTTGTGAAGTTTTACAAAGTCATACATCGAAATTGTTCAGTACTCAGCATGAGGGACCAGACCTGCACATGGCAAGCTTTAATAAAATGAAGCTATTATTTTTATTATTAAATTGATGTTTCCATTTTTTTCTCAGTGCTTCATAGACTGAGACATGGCATTTTTGATATGGATGCTTGTAGTGAGGCAAGCCATCATCAACATAGATAAGTGAAAAATGCTTATACTATGTGGACATTAAAACCCATTCACTGGGCCTAAAATTAGAATGTCTTGACTTTCCCACAGATTGGCATGTTCTTCTTTATAGGAAATGTTCACTGCAAATATCTCTATAAATTTGGGGACCTAGACAAGAAACACAACTAACTTTTTTCTTTTCTTTTCTTTTCTTTTCTTTTCTTTTCTTTTCTTTTCTTTTCTTCTCTTCTCTTCTCTTCTCTTCTCTTCTCTTCTCTTCTCTTCTCTTCTCTCTCTCTCTCTCTCTCTCTCTCTCTCTCTCTCTCTCTCTCTCTCTTTTGCCTGGGGAGAGTGTAACAAGAGGAAATGCCCTTTCCAGTGGAGCTAAGGCTCTGGTAAAGTAGTTTTCCTTGGAGAAGTGTCCTTTGGTATAGAGTATGGAGAACACTTCAGGGACCTGTCTGTCTCAGTGGTTGCTCTAGTACTTTCATTTCAGATCCAGGAGAGGATCTTTCTTCTTAAGCATACTAAAAACCACAGAACCATACACTTCAAATGGGTGAGTCTTGTGGTATATGAAATTAGATTGATAAAGGTGATAATAATAAAAAAAAAGAAGATGTCAAACCTGCTGGCACCTTAATCTTGGACTTCCAGGCTCCAGAATTGTGAGAAAATAAATTTCAGTGATTTAAGCCATGCATTCTATGGTGCCCAGTTATAGCAGCCCTAACAAACTAATATAAGTACCAGAGGGCTTTGCTAAGGGATGAAAACAAGGTATAATCTAAACAAGATCATATTAATCTTCAAATAAAAGCTGATGATACACATCTAGATTTCATTTGTAGAAAAACAGTGAGGGTCAGTGGGAAATGTTCAAGAACTAAAGGTCAGAAGGGCTGGGTGCGCCTGTAATCCAAGCACTTTGGGAGGCAGAGGCAAGAGGATCACATGAGGCCAGGAGTTTAAGACCAGCCTGGGCAAAACCCCATTTCTACAAAAGTATAATAGAAAAAATTAGCTGGTGTGGTGGTGTGTCCTTCTAGTCCCAGCTGTTTGGGAGGCTGAAGCAGGAGGATCACTTGAGCCCAGGAGTTTGAGGTTACAATGAGCTATAATGACACCACTACACTCCAGCCCAGGTGACAGAGTGAGATCCTGTCACAATAAAATAAAATAAAATAAAATAGAACACAAGAGGCTGAAGCCTTATTTGAGTTGATGTTAAAATAGTCTCAAATTGATCAGGGCCTGAGTTAGTGTGGTGATATCAGCAGAGGGAAAGAGAGAAAAAATTAAACATTTAGATACTGGAATTGAACAAACTTAATGATACCTGAAGGTTTTTTTTTGTTTTGTTTTGTTTTTTTTTTCCCTTGAGCCATATCTTATATTTAACAATTAAATTAAGGGACATTTCCTTACTTGGGTCAGGGGACAAGAAATTATAAGAGGTTATTTTGGCTTTGATCCCTCAGCTGAAGTATCAAGGGACTATCTAAGTGGAGATGTCTAGTAAGGACTTGTAATATCTAGCAAGAATCTGTCAACAGAGCTTGTAATTTGAGGAGAAAAGAATTTGTTACAAATATAAAACTGTGGTTAACCATGTATATTTAGAAAGATATTTCAAGAAAGATTTTGCATACCATTTTCTCTCTTTCTGCCAGAGAAAGGTGTTTTCCAGAAAATTGTGTCATTACCACTTTTAAGAGTCTGCATGAAAACATTCATTTTGAAGTTTGGTAAATAATCAAATATAACAAATGCGTTACATGCTGTGATGGACACACACACACACACACACACACACACTACACTACATGAAGTTTTTGCCCTAGGAGTAAGAAAAACACAAAACAGTAGCAACAGCAAAACACAGTCAAGTAATAGGAGCAGAGAGAGATGGTTGCCAAGGGGTGTCAAGTAGCAGCTGTTTTTGAGGACTAATGTGAACAGTGCAAACCTCAAAGATTAGGCTGAATTTCACATGCATTGGAACAGGAATAATATTTGGCTAGTCACATAAGATGGAGCATCTAGAAAGCAGGGAAAGAATATCCCAGGTGGTCCTAGGGAGGTCTTAACACTGGGAGGAAATAGAATATGTGGTTGGAGAGAGATTGTGAAAGATTTAATGTATAAAAACTCTCTCAAGAGAAATTACACATGATCAGTAGTTGAGGGATAACTGAGATTGCAGAGTTCTGCATCTTAGCTCAGGATGTGTGGTTTTAGGAACAATGCACATGCAAACGCCAGTCTCACTTGCTCTCCGGCTAAACAAGGGTTCTATTATGCAGACCATATAAATAGTGGGAAAGCTAACTAATGATCCATACATGAACAGATTTAAATATGCCTGAAGTAGTGCTATATTGGTGAGCAACAGCCACCTCTGTTACAATATTTGTTTTATTTTTTTTCTTGGTATTTACATATTTATTTTTTATTTTTATTTTTTTTCATTTATTTATTTATTTTTTTTTAATTTTTGCGTATTATGGAAAAGTTACAAGTGTTAAAGTTACTTATATTGCCCATGCCCCCCTCCCCCCTCGACTAAGAGCTTCAGGCATTGTTTTAAACTGACATTCACTGGAACGTAATAATATGTAGCCAAGCTCCATGTATCGTAAGACATTTCTAAAATGAGGACTGCTAGGTTTTATCAATACCTAAGGAGTTAATTCATTGGCATCTATCCAATCAACTACAGAGTTAGATTTGTGGTACTTGGAGGTATAGATTATTCACAAATTTCATGATAGCCAGTATTATATAGGGTAAATGGTCTAGAAGAAAGTGGAACCTCGTAACATTAGGATAATTCATTTTCCAGGCAATATATCATAGAAGTGTATAGAATCATGATGTGCTTCCAAGGGCATTGAGGTTTGTTTCTGAAAGAAATAATATGTTTATTTCTTTAATAAATTTGAATCATTAAAGTAAACAAGCCAATCTTTCCAGACTTACCCAATGTGAAGTACTCTGCCTATAAGAATCCAAAGTGCCTTTCTGACATGCATTAAAAGCAGAATCATTTGAAAGTGACACTGGAGGGTCCAAATTTCTTCTAACTACTAATTCTGGTGGAAGATGAGTAGTTAGTAGGTTAATGAGCACATGTCTTGCTCTTGACACTGGAAACAAACAATATTATAGTGACTTTTTTACTTCTTTAATGTATTGTTGGTATTGAAGCCCAACTCACTGTGCACTACCTTTTTATTTTATGTAAATAAGCCCATCAAAGTTAATAAAGCCATGTGTCACGTGTGTTTGACCTATAGCCTGCAGCAGAGCTACTCAGCAGACCCCAGACACTATTAGCTGGACGGCATCCAATCTGCAGACCCATGACCATCAGATAAGTGTTTGTTGTTTTAAGTCGTTCAGATTTGGGATGATTGCTCTACGGTGTTATTGTGGCAGTAGCTAATTGATATTTGAATCAATTAGTGAAGAAACTTATGGTAAATATTAAATGATAACAAAATTCACAAAGATGTTTAAATAATTAGATCACGGGAATCACTTAGAATAAACAGAAAATTAGGATAACATTGCTAAAAATAATAATTATATTAGACAAAATTTCAAATAAGTATACTGTTCTGTTGCAGGTATCAAGTACACATATAGGAATAAAATTTATCAGATGTCGGGCAGATGGGAGGAGGGAGGAGAGGATGGGTATATACATACATGATGAGTGAGGTGTGCACCATCTGGGGGATGGACACGCTTGAAACTCTGCCTGGGGGAGGAGGGGTGAAGGGAAACATATGTAACCTAAACATTTGTACCCCCATAATATGGTGAAATTAAAAAAAGCAAAGATATATATATATATAACACAAATAAATTGAGGATTATAAAAAAAGATTGTTTTTCTAAATTGATTGAATATATGTAAAATTGTTTCAGCCATCTTTTTTTGCTTATACTATTGTATAGCTTTGCTGCATTGTCTTCTGGAAATTATTACAGTTAAAAAATTGAAATATCTAGGATAAACAGGTTATATATTTTCCAGGATTTTGAAATATATTGATACATACTTTCTAGACAAGTTGCCTATTTCATCATTTTCATAACAAAACTGATTGTTACAATCCTTGGAAATATTTGCTAATTTGATACTAAATAAATGATAACTTACAATGAAAAAAAAAAGGAAATGAAACTTTTTAAAACACAAAACAAGCAAAAGAAACTTTGAGGACCATCAGTGTGGTGAAAACACCACCAGCAGACTTATCTAGCCTGGGTTTTGGCCATTTAAGTTTTTACTAAAATAAGCAAAATAACTATTAGATTTGTTAGGCTGAGCATGGAATGAAATTTATCAGTCCACCTTAACTAGGTTGAATCCCATAAAGAATCCCTTCCTCACACATATGTTTAAGCAATAGAAACCACTCCCCAAATACCAGGAAAGGATTCCAACAAATAGGAAGAAAAGAGAGAGGTCATTAATGTTTATGCTGTGTTAACTTAAAAAAACAAACAAACAACAACAATAAATCAGGTAAATACCTACGAGTGGGGGAATCTTAACTGAAGAATATAAACCTGTTTCTTTTACACCAATAACAGTTTTCATCTCTATAGCCCAAATCTGCTTTGCTAGCTGAGCCATACCATAGCATGACATATCTCACTGTGTCATCTCATTATTTTCAGTGATTCTGCCAAAATATTAAACCTGTATCATAAGCTAAACAAAATGGGTCCTGGTTTATTTACCTTTATGATTTTTTTCAAAACTATTTTCCTTTTCAAGAAATTAATTTATTATGAGCTCTAATACTAAAGATTTAATGTATTTCTCCTATTTTGCATATTGAGACTACCTGGAGAATCATTCATTCATTTATTCATCCACACACTGATGTTTAGTGAGGTTCTGTAGCATTCACCAAGCAAGTGAATGAATGAGAAAACAAACAACCAAAAAACACCAGGGATCTTGCTCTCAAAAAAAAAAAAAAAAAAAAGTAAGAATCAATAACAAAAATGAAGAAAGAAATACACAGAGTGAAATTTAATACTACAAAACGACAAGGTAAAATTGTAAGGTAGAAGGAAAAAAAAGATTGTTGTGTGATACAGGAGTGAGGGACTGTGTCACAGAGGAAACAAAATTTTATATGACCCTTGAAGGAAAAATTTCATATGATTTAGCTGTCTGAAGAGCAGAAAAAAATAATGTACTGATACAGTGCAACGTCCAAAATTGTGGAGGTGGAAGTATGTAGCATGTATAGGTAGTTGTGATTAAGGAAATTTTGCCAGAGTGAAGGTTGACAAAAGTGACAAAGTGGGAAGCGCACACACAATAAAAACTAAGCTAGTCATTAGATTCAGAGGGCTATTGTTATCTGTAGAACACATCAGAAGAGGCCAATGTCCAGATCTTTATGAGTTTATGAGTCCAAGAGTTCATAAAAACCGGAGAGCTCTAACAGCTAACCCCAAGGCAAATTTCAGCTGAGGATGATGCCTTTTTCAAGCATGCTCTGCTATTCTGAAAATATCCTAGAAAGCAAAACAGAGTAATTCAGTCAGATGGTGGGTGAGCTGACTGAATTCCAGAAAAGAGTTAAGAAGTAGACGGCCTAGCATTCTATGAAGTTGAGCTATTAGGACTGTGGAGCATGTGGTAAAGAGAAACATATCAATTCAAGGGTAAGCCTTTGCTGAGGTCCTGCCATGTGCCACCTGGGCTCTGTGCTAAGAATTTGGGGATGCAGCATTAGGTTAAGCAGGCAGGCAAGTAGGACTGCAGATTGGTGAGAAGTTAGAGTTATGCTTGTTTTTTCACACCAAATTGAAGTTGAGTTTTCAAAGTGCATTTCCCAAATGCCTCCTAAGCACATGGACTGTGGTAGATCTCATTGATACAAATGCTAGTAGAATATATATGGTCATTATTTCATTTCTTGGTCTTGCCATTAGGGTACTGTGCTCTGTTGTAGAGTCCCCCACTAAACAAGTGCAAGAGTCCTTATCAATCACACATGTACTTTAGTCACGACAGTCTAAAATGCACTGAATTAATCAGGAAGAAAGTAAAGAAAAATGTCCTGCAAGCCAGATTAAGGAAGAAATCAGACCACAGAGGAAGGAGCTGTGAGTCTGGTAAGGGAAGTGGAGGGATTGGTATAAGGAATGGTGCTGATGGATAATTGAAGCAGCACATGAATCCTGCCCGAGAATCCCTATGTCCACTCACTGGGATGTTCCTTTTATGGTTTGTCCAACTTTATGCTGCCGCTGTGAAGGTGACTCAGTAAAACCATCCTGCCAGTAGCAGGACCTCTAGATACAGACCTGGGTTTCCATGACAGGACTCTGGACCAAAAATAGAGTGTTGAGACTTAAAGAAATACAGGATCACAAGCCAAATGAGATAGATACTCTTGGACACTGAAAGTCTTGGGGAATTTTCAAAGAATCAAAATAAATTTAGCATCAGGGGAAAATTTGAGGCTGAAATCTTGAAATAGTCAATCAGGTCAGTTTTAATTCCAGACTAGGGCAAGAATTGTTTCTCAAGACCAAGGGATATAGAAGGATGGCAGGGCCTAGGAAATTAATGCTGCAATTAATTACAGGGGTGGATGATTACAGAGACAGAAATTATCCACATGATGTGCAAGATTAATTAGAAAGGCACACATTAGACACATGGAGATGAGGTAGAAAGGTCTTGGAGCTACTTGGGCAGGATTTCAAGAACGGACCTCAGAATGAACCTATGACAATGGAAGAAATGGATGGATCCTAAAGGAAAGTATAAAGAAAACCCTGGAAGGAAGTAATTAGGGAAGGAATATAGCAAAGATTGCAGAAGAAACACATAGAAATAAGGCTTTTTTTGGTAGCAGTATTAATAATAGCTCTCATTTACTGAATGTCAACTCTGTGACAGACATGGTGGCATGTGTTTTATATTTGATTTGAATTGAAACCTGGATCTTAGTTGAATTTAATAACTGGACTGATATGATAGAGTTAGTAAATGGTGTTAGTTGACATTGTGGTGCTCTGGTCAGACACCCTCAGATGACTTTTATCATTTTGTGCATGTGTGGTACATGTACATGTGTATTATGCTCATGTATGTGTATATACATGCTTACATGCCCAGCCTCCTCCCATCTTTTGAATGAGTTGCTTTTGATAACTAGCACCTGGACACTTTATTCAATAGATATGCTTGTGCAATGGGAGCTACTTACATATGCAGAAAATGGAGATGCCCAGTAGATTACAACTCCTCCTAACTACACAGGACAGTGACCATTCCTTGACTCAAGGTCAGACAAATTCTGAGATGGAAATGGTGCTTTGGAGCTCTCTATGGGGCAGCGAGCTGGGGCAAGAGATTTTCCTGAGCTCACAGCTGGAAATGCCTTCTTCCCCTTCCTTCTCTTTTCTCTCTCCCTGCTCCTCTCACTCCCTTTTTTCTAGGAAAAATTCCTCAAAATCATTTGCTCATGAGATGTCAACACAGGATGTGCTTCTCCAGAGTCAGGCCTAAGGAAGTACTGGAGCCAAACTTGAGCCCAGGGTGAGTTCCCTCCAGAATCCCTGCTCCTTATTTGACATCATGTCGTGGTGAGCATGAAAGGGCTGTTAGTCCTCCAACTCCCCTGACTCACCCTGTGCCAACTCTCTACACCATGCAAATACTGCCAGCTGATGGCAAGATGAAGATGCAGGAAAACTGAGGTAGCCAAATGTAGAACAAATAATACTAGGGAATCTTAAAAGTCCCAAAATACTGATAGAGAACCCCAGTACTTGCTAGGATACAAAACAGCTCAGAGTCAAGTGAATTATTAACAGAAGTGTTAGGTAAGAATTGGAGACCAGTTTTTTTTGTTGTTGTTGTTCCTCCCTAGAATCTAATGATCTTTACTTGTAGCAAAGTGAGTTCAAAGCATTTGCATGACACTGAAATGGAATAGTAGTGGCATTTGGAAAGTAGGATGCAGTTTCCCAGGAAATAAGCAATTTCTGATTAATTCCTCTCCAACCTTGATTTGTGGAGCTATCGAGTCACTAATGAAAGGCACCGTCTCAATGAATACGGAAAGAATGACAACAAAGTCACCAAACTGAGAGAGCCAAGAAGCTTAATAAAAGAAAATGGGTGGCAGCTTCACAAAAGAAGTGAAGGGGTGATAGGTACCACCCCACAGGAGCCACAGGGCCCTTTATTGTTTGTGCAAGTTTTATCTTTGGAGGAAAGAAAAATAAGAACACTACTTTAAAGTAAAATACTCTGTAGCTCATTTTATATTTTATTACATCACTTGTTTGAAATTATAGTCATTTCTAAAACATTAAAATATATTTTTATTATGTTTTTTATTATTACCTTTACCTTAAATGATCCCCAATGTCTTGTAAGACTTTATTTAATGTATGTTTGTAATCGTTGGTTATTCTTCTGACAAAATGATGAGATCTTTATTTTCTATTGGGAGAAAATGTTGCTGCCTGGTGATGACAAAATGGATCTAAATTCAGGTAGTCGATAATTCTCCCTGAGTCTTAGAGAAGAATGTCTCTCACAGAGTCTTTTAGCTGTAGCCCATTTATGTAGAAACTGGCCAGATTTTCTTACAAAGTCTCTTACCATTTTTCAAGCACTGAAAACCCCCTTCTTAAATTGTCCCTCTGGATTCCTACAGATATCTACTCAAGAATACTATTATTTAATTAAACTTAAAAATTATGTCTCATACTTTTCATCACAAATAACGTCCGGCCTGCTCTCCTAGGCAGAATAAAAACAAGATCACTCCTGGTACACAGACCCCCAAACTTAAATAACAGGGATCCCAGCTTCTCTAGAAAATAATGTGCTTTGAGAAAACAAACCACACTGCAAAATTTACTGCCTTGTCTTAGGATTCAATCACTGTTTATATGATCCTTGGGAACACCCTGTAGCCCAAATCAGGACATTAATTTTTCTTTGACTTTAGTCAGAATATTAAAGATAAGTGATAGAGATAGAACAAAAGCTTGAAGATAAAACATCTAAGATGATGTCTCCAAGATATGTCACCAAGGAATTCTCCATGCAAAGAGCCACTTGAGCCGGGACCCAGGGCCACACCTATGGGTTACAGGTAGAGCTGAAAGGAAGCAGAGGACAGCTGGGTCTTAGCAAGAGAGGGCTGAGCAGACTGACTCCCTGCAGGGACTTCCACAGCCCACCTTCTTTGAGGGCCCCACAACCAAGCTGGCTTCCGTATCACCAAGAGCTGGGGAGTCAGGGATGCAAAGAGTGATGAGATGCAGTGGGGTATATTATCACATCTCGTCGCTGAATGCTGTCAGAGTGGTTCAGACAGATCAGCAGGGAAAGAATTAAGGCTTCTCAACAAGTGACCGCATTTCTATCCCATCCCCATCTGAGACAACATATATGAGTCACAGACACATCAGAGATGAAAAGAACTTGATGAAGGGATTGCCTCTAAACAAGTGAAGACAGTTCCATGCCCAGATGTTTGTTCTGTACATATTTTTATTAATGAGAGAAATGACTTGGGTATAATTTTCTGTGTTTGCTTAAAAATAGTGCTTTACCTCTGTAGACCTTGCACCAAAGATGCAGTCAGGGCGAGAGAGGACTAACAGCCCTCCCGGTGGCTGTGTTCCTTTCTGTTTTACACACTCAGTCCTTGCCTTCTAGAAAGGAGGGAGGAAATAGAGGTGAGTCAGCTGCGACATCTGTGGGTTTCTACTTTGTCTCTCCATGCAGCCAAGCAAGAGGATTAACCCTCTGCTGTCTCTCAGTTCTCCCTTCCAGCAAATGGACATTAAAGACCACATCTCTCCACACTGAGTTGTTCGGTGCAGATTACTGCATACGTTCAGTGAGTTAATTCCTCATTCGTTCGTGAGTTAATTCCTCATCCTCCTGGAGTTCCCAGTAGTGCTTCTGTTTTTCTATTCCTCTCCAGGGCTGTGGCACACTTTCTAGCTAAGAAAAGACCCCAAACAAACATAAGATCAGCTGCATCTATCTCAAGACAGTTGACGCCACAGCTGTGCAGGATTGAGGGCGAGAAGCCGATAGCACAGAGACCATTAACTTTCTTTTCCAAAATCACCTTTCTCATTAGATTTGAAAAATGTGTTTGAGAACAGCAGTTTATGGCAGTTGACTAGATAAAACTTCAGAAAGATAGTACACACAACGAAAGGTGAGACAAATTGCAATGATAAGGTGTGTCAGCAGAGGGCTGATGCTGCAAGAATATAGTGTCTTTGTATCTATAGCCATTCATTAAGCAAGGTTATGTCAGTGTGGTTGGCATAGAGAAATGAGGACTCCAGTATACTCGGAAGCAGCTGAACATAATCATCATTACCGCGCAGGACTTCTGCCTCCTTCCTCAGACTACTCATTGGTACTGATGTGTTCATTTGGAAAATATATACACCAGAAAAATTATTTTGAAAATAATTATTTTTAGGACTTTAATAAACAATTTAAAACCCGAAAACAACTACTCAGTCCACATTATAAAATTGATTCTGCCTCAGAAAAAAAAAATCTGAATATTAATTCTGAATAAACATGAAAATTCAAAGGTGTCCTATTAGCTTAGGAAACATAGTTATGTTCCCTGAGGGGGATTAAAAAATAAGGTCACTTTTTTTTTTTTAAATCCTGTTTTCAATTTAAGCTATATCAATATATTTCCAAAAACATCATCATTTTTTGCAGCGGTATCAGTGTTCAGTTCAATGCCCCATTTTTTTACTAATGAAGCAGAGACAAGTTCCTGTTAACATAGGAAATAGCTGTATTACCCACAAAAAGTATCGGGAATAAGACAGACTTTTAACTAAGAGGATTTTCCAATTCGTGTGTGTTATACCTAGAGAATGTTCTAAGCCTTTGCCTATGAACTTTCTCTGGAAATAGAAATCCTATGAGACTATACATGGATAATAGGGATCTGATGTGAAATAATCACAATTTGGAATATTAAAACTCTTAAATGTGACTGTGGAAAATCAGAAAGAAACTGCTACACATATCCACAACCCTGTCACTTTTCAGATGCATATATGTATATTTTGACTTCATTTTGGTCTCTGGATGACTCTCCCCTTCTTTCTAAGGCTAATTATTTTCTTTTTTCAATGTCTCCATGCTCTCTCACCTACTCAAGAATGTTGCTCCTACAAATGAACTTCCTCATCTCTCCACTGGATCATTTCATGAGGCCACAAATATATCATACTATCCTCCACCATAAAAGCAAATAAAAAATACCCTGACCCCAAATCTCTCTAAAATTAATGCTCCATTTCTCTACTCTCTTTGAATAATGTGATAGCCTGCTAGAAAATGGAACCTGCAGCAAATCTTTAGGGCTACTGCTCTCATGGAAGGTGCAATCCAAAGCTATAACTGATTGCCTGGCTGCCCAGAATTTCTCAAGAAGGCCCAAAAGAAACACCATGTCTTAGAACCACCTATGAGAGGGAAAAAGGTAGAAGGATTTATCCATGGGTTCCCTTAAATCTCATATCCTGTTTCTCATTAGCCAAGATTGTTCCTGCAGAACATTAATAACGTCATCCTTTTGTGTTATGTCACCAGGACCTCTGGGAAGACACCAGGGAATCATCCATCAGGTCCTGAGATGTGGGACTTCATCTGAATCCTAAAGAAGTGGCAGGATTCTGGGTCTCTAGAAGTCTCTTTAGTTAGGGCAGCATCACCTCAGCACACCCTGCATAAGGAGTGAAGAAAACTTTGCCTACAAATGGCACTTATCCTGGTAGAAGACCTAGTGGCCTGGACACATGGTAAATGAGCCAGGAGATTGCCACCACGGTGGTGGTAGCAGTTAAAGGATCTCTAAGATCAACCCATCTGCTAAGAACATGCAGTGAACAGAAAGGTGTGCATAAATTGTCCCTAATTTTTTAAAAAGTCTGCTCAATAGCAAAAAACTTATGTGACCCAATTAACAAATGGGCAAAGAAGCTGAACAGATATTTTTGCAAACACATACAAATGTCTAAGTATTTAGGCATTATATAAAAAAAAGTATTATATAAAAAAGTTCAGCATCACTAATCATCAGGAAAATGCAAATTAAAACCATAATGAGATATAATCTCACACACGTTATAATAGCTCTTATCAAGAAGACAAGAGATAACAAATGTTGGAAAGAATGTGAAAAACAAAACAAAACAAAATAAAACCATTGTACAATGTTGATGGGAATGTAACTTAGTCCAGACATTATGGAAAACAGAATGGAGGATCCTCAAAAATTAAAAATAGAAAAACCATGTCATCCAGTAATCCTGCTTCTAGGTCTATAGCCAAGGGAAATTAAATCAGTATCTTCAAGATATTTCTGCACTCCCATGTTCATTGCAACACTATTTACACTAGCCAAGATGTGAAAACAATCTAAGTGTCCACTGATGGATGAATGAATAAATAACCTGGAAGGCATTATTTTAAGTGAAATAAGCCAGACACTAAAGGACATCTGCTGTATGTGGCGTCTAAAACAGTCAAACGCACAGAAACGGAGAGTAGAAAGGTGGTTACCAGAGGGCAGGCACTGGGGTGGGTAGAGGATGGGGAAATGTTGGTCAAAGACAGTTACCAACTTCTAGCTGCAAGAGGAATAAATTCTGGGGCTCTAATGTACAGCATGGCAATGAAAGTTAGTAATACTGTGTTGTATACTTGAAATTTGCTACAAGAGTAGAGCTTATGTGTTCCTGCGGACATTTAACTATGTCAGGAGGTGGATGTGTTAATCAGCTTGGCTGCAGTAACCATTTTACAGTGTGTATGTGTATGTATGTATGAAATCATATTGTATACCTTAAATATATATGGGGTTTATTTATCAATTATATCTCAAAGCTGTAAAATGAATGAATAAATAAATGAAATGAATGGAAAAAAAGTGTCTGTACTCATTCAATTCCACCACTCTAACAAAGCTACTTTTATCAATAATATTCAAAATGCCAACTCAAATGGTCAAGTGCCTGTCTTCCTCTTTCTTGGACTCTCAGCTCTGTCTCGTACAAAGGCTTGCTCCTCCATCCTGGGAACACTTTTCTGCCTTCCTAAAGACCATATTCTCCTCATTTTTCTTCTTTTTGGTTTCTTACTCTTTCTAGTGTCTATCTTGCCTTTTTCTGGTATTTTTTAATATTCAAGTACTGATGCTTAATCCTTGGACATTTTCTCCTCTCTCCTGACTCATTCATTGGCAGTAAATAGCATTTTATGTTGAAAATGCCCCATCTGACCGCTCTGATTTCAACCTCACCCCTGGACTCACTACCCATGTGTTCAAATGCGCCTCTGCGTTTCCTCTTGACACTCTTGAGATCTTAACTCAAATAAATAAACAGATAAGCTTATGGAAAGGAAATCCTGAATAACAAATAGAAAAGATTCTTAACTTCCATAGTAATCAGGAAGATACAAATTCAATCCCTAGTGATTTACCATGTCACAACCTCTACAGTGGCAGACAATTTTTAAAAAATGAAGTAAGCACAATGATATATATATAAAGGGATGATGAGTAGATGGAGAAAATGAAGTCCAAAGAGGCTTTTCACTCTAAGCACTTGGGAGAATAATCAAGGGATGCCCACTAAACAGAAAACGCACATACCCTGTGGGTCATCGTGTGTGTACCCCAGAGAAGTGTTCCCACAGGAAGGATATATTGAGTAACTGCGAGTAACTTGTGCCCATAAATTTGAATATCTTCTTAAAGTAACAAGTAGGCTCATTTCAAAATCAGTTGCCATAGTAAAATGTAGAAATAATATAATTTGATATTGATAGTGGAATAAATTTTGATATATTTATGCAATAAAATGTAAATAACTAAAGTAAATCTCAGGAATGTAATGATAAGCCAAGAAAGCAAGTTGGAGAATATGTACATTTCTTAATTTACTTTGGATGGTCATATACATTTATAGCCAAATAATAAATTGGCCTGGAAAGAAATGAACCATATTTAAGGTACTCTTAACTTTGTGTATTAAAGGAGAGAAATAGGTCCAAGTAGACAATAAATAAAAGTCTAACTGCATCTATAACATTTTATATAAGTAAAAATAATCTTTAAAGAAAAAACATCATTTTGCTTTAAAAAGTATTTAAAAAACTATGTAACTAGAAAGAAACTAATATGTATCAGTGAACTATCATATGCCAATTTTCTGATTCAGAACCAGAATGTCTGGGTTTAATTCCTGACTTTGCCACTTACTAGATGTATTACTTAGAATAAGTGAATTAGCTTTTTTAAAAATGAGTCTGTTTGTCTGTAAAATAAGGATAGCAATAGTTCCTACAACTTAGCATTGTTGTGATACTGTAATTAGATGATTTGTTCATGTGTTTCATATAGTTCCTGTCATTGACAAAAGTTCCATGAATATTTCTCTTAGGCTATAAACACAGCCAGTCTGCTGCCAAAGCCTCACCATGCTTATGGAAAGAGAAAATAAGATTGAAAAAATAATAATAATTAGTATGCACCTTTTGTTTATTCCAACCTGTATATATACCCATTGTAGATGAGGTCATTAGCAAAAGCAGCGAAAGCCCATTCTTGATTAATTAGCACAAGGCCTTAAGCAGAGGTCAAGCTCAGTGAGCTGTTTTCCATCTACCGACACATAAGATCATGCCCGTAAGTCTAAGCAAATTAAAAGAAAATATTCCATCACGTATTTTTGCAAAATCTGAACATAAAAGGTTAAAATATGATTGAAAAACTATTTATTAATGCAGTTATATTGTTGCATAGTCTGAATTCCACTGACACTGAGATGAATGATCCAACTGGAATCACCAGTCATTTTCATCATGAGGATTATATATTTACCAGTTGGGGGAATTCCAAACAGAAGCTCTGTACATTTGCAACACTCAATTTATTGAATTTGAGTCTGTTTCCCAAATTTATACTAAATTTTTTGTCTGCATATTTGAAAATACAGCAGAATCGAAGGTGAAGGAAGAGATAGGGTAGATTTTTGCAAGAATAATTTAACCTAGGAAGACGGTTGTCTGCCTGGCCTAGTTACCGGGTTTCTGCTGAGGCAGCATTCCTTGGAGTGCTCACCCTTGCAAACACATGCTTTTGTATTTATTCCCTAGGTTTTTCTTATTTCAACTTTCACATGGTTTCCTTCTGCAATTCCTCAGGGGCCACCTGGCCTCCTTTTCAGACTAACTGCTTGGGTCGCTACTGAGGGCTAGCTGGGAGCCACCTGCACGCAGCTCCCTCCCTTGGCCGTCATAAAATGGCTGCAGGGCCCGCAAAGCAATAAAACACAGCCGCTAGTGGATGCAGGACTCTTCTTACTCTCTCCATCTCACTACTGCAGTCTGATTGAGTGAAAATACTCAAACCTCTTTGCCATGTTTTTCTTTTTTCTTTTTGATAAAACCAGGGAAGTGTAAGAGAGATTTGTCCAAGAGAGATTTAAACTGTCACAGACACAGCAAAATTTCAGACACAACTCATTTTGATTTTACAGTGAAATCCATTTAGGTTGCTTTCTTCATCTTTATGTATACCTCAACATCAAAAGGAATTAAAAACAGAGTAGAAACTGGTTGAATGTCAGGCATTTATACCGATGTACTTACTACTGTGAAACAACCCATGAAGATTATTTTAAAAAACATCTCAACAGATGCGATTGTTTTAAGTTATACATTTGGAGCCAACAAATTTTGCTATGGGACATTTTATTTGTGTGTTGTCATTTTAAGACATAAATAAAACACATGTATGGAACAAAAAGACTAGACTGCCTTCATCTCCAAATATGTATTAGAAAATGTCATGTATAGAAGAATGTTTTGTGTTCAAGGAAAAATAAAGCATAATTCCAGAAGGTTACCTGATTATTTCAGAAAGTCAATTCATGATTTCTAAAATAAAGTACCATTGTAAAGAACAAAGGCAGGAACATGATTATTAGAAATCATACTGTATGAATAGAAAAGTGAATCCTCCAATAATGAATGATTTTGAATCATGTTTGATATATGGTTGAGTAAAAATTAACATACAATCATGTAGAGACATATAGAGGCCAATTTTAATTACACTCCATTTCAAACTAAATCTCATGGAAAGGAATACTTTATTTTAGTCATTCATCTTTTTAAATATTTTTTAAAGTTTGTAATCTATTACTTTAGCATTGGCATACTAACATTATTGCCTTTAAGTTGGAAAATTGTTTACAGAAAATGGAAGAATTCATTTTAAATGTTTGCTATATTTTCATGATATTTTGGCACACAAAACTTAACACAGTAGACTGAAACTGTATATTCTTACATTTATAAAGTGTATTTCAGTGTTTCATAACTTAGCAAGATAGAAATAAATATAGTTGAGGCTGTTATCTTTGATTATGTTAATCTAGTATTTACAATGATGATATACAAAATGTATAGCATTCTCCAATTACTTCAGCTCTTCATTATATGAATATTTATTGTGCATTGTCTATACATGACATTTTGTCGTAGGCACTGAGAAACAGTAGTGAAAAAAAAAAGGGGGAAAAACCCTTCTGCATTCACACAGTTTATAAGCAAGTAGAAAGAATGAACAAGCCTGTGTGTGTGTGTGTGTGTGTGTGTGTGTGTGTGTGTACACAAAGATTTTATATTGCAGACAGTAATAAGGACTAAGGAGTAAATAAAGTAGGAAGGCAGGGGCATGAACGGTCAGTTGCAAGTTAGATAGGGTGGCCAAGATAGCATCAATGAGAAGATGACTTGAATAAACCTACAAAAAGTGAAGACACACACCATGTTGACAACTGTGGTTTCCATGAGAAGTGAATACTGAGGTGATTCTTGCATCTGAGGCTCATCCAAGAAGCCAGTATGCCCTAGTGCCCAAGGCGGATAGTAGAGAGAAGAGAAAGTAGGACAGGTAATGAGGCATTATATCATATAGGATTTAAAGTCACAAAATTCTTTTCACAGAAAAGAAAGTCACAAGATACTTTTTACTCTGAGTGCAATGAGACACATTAAAAATATTTGAGTGAGGAGTAACATTTTAGTGAATCTCTGTGGCTGCTTTTTGAGAAGATATTGCAAGGGGCAATCGCAGAAGCAAGGAGCCTTATTTCATCTTTTTGAAGACAACCTTGAATGCTTCAGTTGGTTCACACGGGTAGGTGTCTGTTATCTCAATGTCCTTGCTGGTGTCTGGGCTCTGAGTGTTCACTGGTTTAGTTCTCAAGATGTATACCTGGCTGTCAATTCCCTTCAGTTTGACTTGTGTGGGGGTAGACGACAAGACTCGATAAGGCCCTTCCACCTGGGCTCTAACTGATTGGTAGGTCCTTTTTCTTTCCAATCTTTAAGAATGACCCAGTCCCCCTGCTGTATGGAGGATGTGATTTTCCCTTCCTGTGGAGCAGGCAAGACTCGTTGCCCATAGTCCAACAATGCCTGTTGTACTTTCCCCAGATCTATGATGTGTTTTAGATGATAATTAGCCTCAACACATTCCCTAATAACTTATACTTGGAATGGTTGGCCATATACGATTTCAAAAGGGCTGAATTTTAATGTCCTTCTGAGAGAGACAAAGAGCTACATCAAAGCAACGGGAAGATTTTGTACCCAACCTATCTTATTAGCCTGACACAGCTTAGCCAGGGTCCTTTTTAGAGTTTGGTTGGTGCTCTCGACCTTGCCAGACACCTGAGACCCCCCAGGAGGTGTGTGATTGGTAATCTACTCCCAAGGCAGCTGTCAGTTCCTGTGTTATTTTGGATGTGAGGGCTGATCCATTGCCACTCTGAAGGTTCAAGAGAAGACCAAAGCAAGGTATGCTGTCTCTTTATGTATGTAAAGCAATATTTTACATACCTCTGGGGAGCTTTCTGTACAGGCTGGGTATGCCTTCACTCATACTGAGAAGGTGTCTACCATTAGCAAAAGATATTTGTAACCTCTGCATCAGGTGAGCTCCCCCTTGTGGCTTATTACACAAGTAGCATTAAGCAGTGACTTACATGACCAATTTATCTAAGCCTTGGATAATCACCATTTTTCCTAAAACGATCTTTAAAGACTTGGCTCCAACACAGAAGATTTGATGAGAAGAGAACAGATTAGACCAAGAGTAGCTTACCCATTGGACCAGGTGTCCCTATGTCTGGCAGGTTCGGCTCAGAGCTTGGTTAGTTAGACAGTGCCCAAAACCTCTATTCCCACTGCCCATGGAACCATGAGTCCCTCATCCTGAGGTGTGGGCTGCCACCCATTCAGGCATCCCTCTCCTGGGCAGCACTTCACCATGGGGACACCAAGTCCCGTCTGGTCATAGGAGCCCTCCATTGCCTCCGGACACCCTGTGACAACCCCACCCCCAGCCGGTGTCTGTCTACCCTGAGTTCCCTATGTCTGAAACAGCATGGGATGTCATGGAACACAGTCCTAGAAAACTAACTTTTAGTTAGAAATAGAAAGGCGACAGAAGAATACTTAGGTTACTATGGGGGCTTCACAATAGTCAGGAAGTTTTCCAGTCAGGGTATTCCTTTAACATCCCCCCTATTTCCTCAGCCTGATGACAAAGCACTCTGCACAGAGAGCAGGCAGCCCACTGAGAATGAGAGGAGTCCCATGAGACCTGGACTGGCATGTAGCAGAAATGGATTTTCGCAATGCTGTCTGCTGAGTTTTAGTTCCTTAACAAAAAGAACAGGATCCATTGGTTTGCACCTATTTGCACCACTCGCCTTGTCTCACCAGACTTGGGAAAGCAAGGAGACAAGAAGACGATGTGACAAGACAACCTCCAGTAAACACACACTCCATCATCTTAGCTTCAAAAAAGAGAAACTCTTGGGTTTCAGCACCAAATGTCAGGTCTGGCCTCTTGGCAGACTGTTGTTGGTTCTTTGGCTCCTTGCTGGGAAGAATGACAAGTAGGGCAGTATGACGGAGTGATCGCAGACAGGAAGCAGTTCCACACAAACAGCTTTTATTGCAGAAAAGACGGAAACTGTACAAAGAGAATACATCCCAGAGAGAGGAACAGGTCAGTCTCAAGTGGAGAGAAATATTAAGGACTCCCACGTGGTTTCCTTTTATTGGCTTGGTCTTGGGGAGAGCTTACTGGGGCATGAGATGTTACCAGATTATTGATCTACATGATTGACAGGTGTTCTGCGTTTTCTTGCAGTCCATTCCCCCAATGGGTTCCTGACTTCTCCACCCCTAGGAACCTCCCTGCTGGCCCGTATTTACCACCTGCAGTTTTGGTCCCTGCCTCGAATTTCCTAAATGAACAAGTGTGAAGCACATATACTTGTTTGGCCTAAAAATTAGTTTTCCCTGAGCTAGAAGAGGAAGCTATCTCAGCTTTCAGGATAGTTTATCCATCTGCCAATACTACTTGGTTTTGCTGCATAAGTTTCAAATTCAGAATGTATTGTCTACCATTTCCCACAACACAAGACAAAAATAGACTATAACAATATGCTTTGACTGTTCTGATAGATGAATACAATGTGAAAAATTCATTTGGTGTGGTTGAAAATGCTCGGACTATTTTTTTGTCTTTTGATATTTCTTACATTGTAAATGTTATTAATTTAACAATATATGTTATATGATACATTTAACATATAATAGATAATCAGAGGGTGTATTTAATATTTGCTATCTGGAAGAAAATAATGGAATTTTTAATTATTATGATAATTTTAACTCTTCAACTTGGTTTAATTTGACTGTTCTTTATTATATTAGCATGGAGAGAATAAAACAAAAATGACAATATTAAAATTCACAGTTAAATTTAGGACCTACAGAAGTCACACCAAACTCAGTTAACAATATGAATACTTTCATGGATATTTAGGTAGGTAAATAGGACCCAAATTACTATATTTTACATTAAAATACAACATTTGAGAAATTTATATAGATCAGTTTTTGAAATATTTTGTTCATAATAAGTGGTATTGTATTAAATCATATGGCCTCTAGATGCACAATCATTTGCTTATTCAGATTGTCTGAAGTTCAGACCTTAACTGATTGAGAGCTAATTATAATAATCTGCTTTGGGATAATAATGTTGAGTGACACCCAGAAGCCCCAGCTGGAATACAACAGTGGCAATATACTTAAGGTCAGTGGATTTGTAAAGCACATGCCAGCTGTGCTCTAGAGCCCACTCTGGCTGCCTATTTATTTCTAAATACAACTCAGAGTGTTGACATTTTGATTTATAATGATGTCAAAGTCCTAAATGCTTCTCTAGTAAGTGCCCACCCAGGCAAATAAATTTTCTGGTGGGTCCTTTTGAAGTTGAGTTACTTTCTAATCAGTCTTTGGATAAAGGTCTAGTCTACAACAGTTATCTCTAATGTCAAAAATTGCTCATAGTTAAATTCTGACATTTCCTTAGCTTGAATTTTGTCAATGACTCAACTGAACTTCTAGGTTAGCTTAGAACAGAACCGTACGTAACTCTGTGTGAATCAATCTTTGTATTGAAATGGATTCTGAGTGAATAAGGCAGGAAAGTTTTCTCTTTGAGTAAACACATTCTCCTTTGGAAACTATTTTTTATAACATACTCAAGAAATTGCCCTACCACTTGAACCATAAATTTAAAAAAGTTTTTGAAAACAGAAGACCCAGTCGGGTACTATTGCCGACTCACTGTTAGTTGTCTAAGAAATTACCAAGTTCATCCAAGCTATTTGTTTTACCTTCATCTTTATAGTTTTCATTATAACTTCTTTGGTTTATAAATATATTAACTTAGACAATATCAAGAAATATGAAAAGATTAAAAAAACATATTCACTAGTTTGGACAGTGAATACATTCCAATTGTTTCCATTTAATATATCTTAATATTATTGAATCTTAATTAGGTGTTTATAAGGCAACAGGAGATGTGCAAATTACTCACTCATATCATCTATTTTAATCCTAACAAAAATGCCTATAAGGTACTATATAATAGTACCTATGAGGTACTATTACAGGTAGTTTACTGATGAAGGAATTTAAACTTAGAAAGGTTAGATAATTTCACAATGGATTGTTTCTCAGCTAAAATATGGAAGAATCAAGATGTAATCTTAGGCCCCCTGACTACAGACTTTTGACTGATACATTGCATTTCCTCCATTTAAAATGTTACAGATTTTCTATCCATTGATCATATCTTCTTCTTTAACTGGAGTGCAATCACTGCCCCATTTTTATCCTTTGATGCCTAATTATGTTTTGAACTCCAATTAAAATAAATATACTGATAATTTGTATAGTGGGCAAGCATTGGCTATTTTTTGTTTTACCAACTCTTGAATTATTTTTACAAATTTTCCACCAACATAGAGACTATCTACATTTTTTTCTTCCTTTGTTCACCATTAGACAATATTTCCCAGACTCCTCATATCTTGTTAGGATTATTCCTCACCAATGGAATGCAGGTGGGCGTGGTGGTTGCCTCTTCCAGGCCCGATCTCTAGAAATTTCCTGCCTAGACATTTCTGTACTCTCTTCATCTCTTGGCTGCAAGCACAGAATCCAGTGAAGGGCACCAAGACCTTACTAAATGACGGAACTAGTCTGTATCTTTAGTGTGTCACATCCTGACTGAGAACATGTGTAATGGGTTCTGGACTGGTTTGTTATCACACTTTTTTGACTTAAACCCATTATCTTTATTTGTTTTAATAGATGGTGTGATATACCCTGCCTTAAATCACCTTTTAACCTTGGTTAATCATTTTCAGTCTACAATGTACATTCACAGACAATATTATAACATTTTAACAGTCATATGGCATGGGTATCATTAGTTGCTGTTATGGGCTGTTATCACCCCAAAATTTATATCTTGAAATCCTAATCCCTAGTTCTTTAGAATGTGACTGTATTTGAAGATAGGGTCTTTACAGAGGAAATTAAGTTAAAATGAGGCTTTTAGAATGGACCTTAATCCAATAAGACTGGTGTCCTTATAGAAAGAGGAAATTTTATATCCCTTTTTGCTATTCCAGCCCTGAATATTTTAAAGGAAGCTGTGCTATTAGTGGTATGATTTCAATGCCAGCTAGTAGTTACCATGACAAACATAAATTTAAAGAACTATTCTTTCAACCTTTATAGTGGGATATTATCAAACAAATGGAATGTATAAGTAAATCAAGGTAAGTAGTCAAAGAAATACAACAGACACAAAAAGAGGGAAGACACATGAAGACACAGAGAGGAGTAGGTGGTTGTATGCAAGCCAAGAAGAGAGGACTAAGAAGAAAACAACCCTGCTGACATACTGATCTCAAACTTGATGGTAATATGTAGCAGTACCAAGAGTCATACTCGGTTCTTGAGATGCCACACACAATCTTTCTATTTTCTCTGCCCTTTACCATGAAGATTTTAGTTTGATAATTTCACCTGATTCTTATAATGCTTATTATTTGTACCATTAATTTAGAATGTTTATATTGCCATAGCTGTTTATTTTTGTATTAGTTCTTCACTATATTTTAAGCTCATAAGGGTCAAAGACTATATCTCCAAATTTATATATCCCTTAGAACATTTGAAACAATGCCTTAAAGTCGAGAAGGAGTCAAGATTATACTTTAAAATATAACTTTTGAGGTGTGAATATTTATATTGAGAGAGTAAAACAACCAATGTTATATGTTATCCATGTCACAATACATGTAGGCAACATATCAAGATGTTTTCATGTAGTTTGGTTATACAAATTTTTGTCAAATGTACATTTCTTGGATTTTTAAAATGTTTTTTTTCTTTTCTTTTTTTAGCAAAGATTTTCCTTTGCTGAGATTTAAGTTCCATATATAGATTGAGTCCAACTGTGTTTTACAACTTACACTTAACCTTATAAATAACACTTTGTATATTTTTAATAATTTAGGAATTGTCATTATGTAGATGTTAGAATAGCCACATATACAAACACAAACTTCACATTCATCCCTTGTTTCTGTACGTGGGATATAAAAAGCTCTCTTCAAATATTTCTTTGACTACTTACCTTGATTTACTGATACATTCCATTTGTTTGATAATATCCCACTATAAAGGTTGGAAGAATAGTTCTTTAAATTTATGTTTGTCATGGTAACTACTAGCTGGCATTGTAATCATACCACTAATAGTATAGTTTCCTTTAAAATATTCAGGGCTGGAGTAGCAAAAAGGGATATAAAATAACATTGTACCAAAACAAATTAATAAAAAATAATAGGTTTATAAAGCCTAACATTCCTCTTTGAGACTTTTGAAACACTATTAGCTTGTAAGACATAAAAAAATTAGACAAAAATATATGCATGCTGAAATAAATTAGATTTCAAAAGCATCATTTTTAATAAAGGCTTTTAACTGCCTCAGTCTGGAAATAGTCTGCAATCTGGTTGATAAATATGCGGCAAATGACAAATTAATATGTGTTGGCCCTCATCAACATCGGAGACAAATGTTATTATAATGTTTTGGACTCTGCTCAGTTTTGTCTGTCTGGGGAAGGCTGTACAAATGGTAGCGAGTCTGCAATTCGGAGGGATGAAGCTGCCCTCTATGTGAAAACAGTGTGCGCTGCACCACACAATAAAAAGGAAAAGGTTAAAAGATTTAGAGGAAAACAAATTTATTAATCTGTAAAATTCATTAAAACTCTTAAATATAAAAAAATAAACTATGGGACTGAGGTCCCCATAAGACCTGTAAAATCTCAGTGGAATAAGCAACTGCTTTCCCCATGGATTATGTTTCCAAAATGTAATTACTTGCCACAATTTATCTCTCTTTAAATTTGACATCTATAAACTTTTAAAATGTAATAAAACTGTATTTTTAGAAAATATAGAATAATTTATTTAATTAAAATCATTTTACACATTTGTAATATTTTATAAAACATGATAAACCATTTTTTTCTTATGCTCAGAATACTTCTATAAAATACATATTTTTATGAGTTTCATAAGATCCACTCTAAAGAGAGCAATAACAGGGCAATTGTGACAGATTATGTAACTTCAAGAGTCTAGAAATATAAATAATTCTTAAGTTGCTAATATTAAGTACTATTATTTATGGTTTGTATTGTTTATCTTTTTGGTTCCCTCTCCCATATTTACCTTGTTAAAAATGATTGCTAGCACTTCATATGGAAAGACATTATATTAGCTAATTACTGTGAAGTTACAAATAACTATATTTTAGTCTCAGATTTTTCCATTAATATATATTATCTTGGAAGAATGAAAAAATTAATAATATTAACTCACAGACTTCTTCCAAAGATTCAATAAAACATACATGTGAGACACTTAACTCAGTAAAAGGCACATAGTAAATGATTAATAAATAGCGAGTATTCTTATTATTACTATTGCTATGATGTAAGTTTCTGTCCTGATTTGGAACACATCATAATAATGGCAATCTTTTCCACTACAATGGTTTTGCTTGCCCTCCACCCTAGCAGGTCAAAGCAATAGTGGTCAGAATATTGGGCCACACTATGAAATTGTGTTTTACCCCTACTATATTCAATTCTGATTTCCACCTAGTATGGGATCACTACTACATTTGTCTTCAGATCTGCCTTCTCTCTTTCTGTTTAAAAATTGCTCTGGGAGTTTGGGAATTGAGTTTGTTCAGGGTTAGAGAAAGCCTAAACTAGTAATATTCTACAAGCACATTGCTGTGTGTAAATACCATTACAACAAATATTAAAACGCTCCCCATATAACAAAGATTTCCAAATTCTTGCCAATGGCACTTTTGGTATAAGATATGGTCAATACGACTAACTTTTAGCACATGAAAATAATTTGGGGAATTATGGAAGTATTTGGTTATTATATTTAATATAAGGATATGATCTGTGGTCCATCTCAGATTGAGTGACCATTACATTTTTATTGATCGCCTACTTTGAGTTTTTGTACAAAATGTTCACCATGTAAAACATTTTATAGAGTAAGAGAAGGAATGATAGTGCCCATAATGATTTTTAATTATACAGCTATACCATAGATTAGAACAAAACTACAAATTTTCAAAATTTCTATAGTCTGAGAAGATTAATTGGTGCTGATAAATGCCTGAGTGTGCAGAACCGTAAGAAGACAAAAGGAATAAAAAACTTTTCAGTATGATATAATAGAAAAAAGCCATAGCTAGCACGCTGGAGTTTTACACCTGAATCTGCTACATAACCTTTGGCAAATAATTTTACTTATTTGTGACTCCAGAGCTTTATGTGTAAAGTAAGAGTTTACCTTAGTCTCCAAGTTTTCTCTCACTTCTCTAAAACAAAAGTCCTACTATTTTTTTGATAAAAAGAAGCTTACATTTAACTTGGCCATCATATGGCTATGGTGGCCCCAAATCAGAGCAGGCGGACAGGAAGTTTCTCCTTAGGCATAAACATTTCAACTAACACACAAGGTAGCTGAATTTTACTCTAATACCTCTCAATATTATTGTGTAAATTCAAACAGACCATATGATCTTTCTCTTTTAATGTAAGAAAAGAGTTAGTAATGTCTCCCATTATCCTTTATATTGTACATTTGAGAACGAGTCATTGAAAGCTTGATTCACAGTAGGTTAAAACAGAATCTTTGTAAATAAGATTGTAACTCTCATGCTTATATGCTTTGAGGAACCATAAATATAATGTAGGCTTTAATGACACTTTCATTTTATTCACTGAGTAATTTAGGAACCAGGAAGAATCTGAATATTTTTATAATGTGAAAAAAATGAGTGAAACCAACATTTTTAATCAACCTACTAGGATTTGCCCATTCCATTAGGGTGAAGGTTGGG
The DNA here is from genome assembly GCA_008750895.1 of Mirza zaza. Lineage (NCBI taxonomy): Eukaryota > Metazoa > Chordata > Mammalia > Primates > Cheirogaleidae > Mirza > Mirza zaza. The sequence goes on along the minus strand of VSMD01022855.1, from coordinate 12,463 downwards.
AAGGAAAGGGGAAATGACCTAACATTTACCGAGGACCTTCTTCCCTATGCCAGACGTTAGGTTATACTTAGTATTTTATCATGTTATAAATGAGGAATTTGAGTATGAGGAGGTTATGTCATATATCCAAAGTCAAACAACTAGTGTACTGTACAACAGGGATCTGAAGTCCGTGTAACTAAGTCACTGACGTTTATGCTCTTTTTACTCTGAAGTACTAGCCTAAAAGTCATCACCTTGGAATGCTCTAAATTTGTTCCAATAATTAAGCTACTTAATGTCAAAAATTCTCTGCAACTTTCTTTTTCAAATTCCCTTTACATTAAGTCATTGCACCCCCCCCACCACCACACACACACATTCACATATGCACAAACTCAATCAAATTATTCCCATTACCATAGTAATATCTGGGATAAAGACTTATTCTACAAAAACAATTTTTTATTTTCCTTTGAGGGGCTCAACATTAACACATGACTTCCTTGTAGAACCTATCTGAACAATATTTATTCCACAGTAGCATGGGGATGGGTTTTAATAGTAGAAATAGCAAAGGGGAACATATGAAGGAAGAACAACTATTTACCATTTTGCAAGGCTAGATCAAAGTACATTGGTCCTTCATACTTGAGAACACATCCCCTGAGTGAGATTTAAATTGAACTTAATAATACATTGCATCTTTGAACTCATTCTATATTAAGGAAAACTAAACTATTTTCAACAAGTTAATGCATGCCATTGCTGTCTAACTAAGGTTGGTTTTAACTAGTCTTATATATATATATGTCTTATATATATAATTTCATATAAATATATATATATATGAAATTATGGTTACCATATCCTTTATGTACAATATGAAGTAATTTTATATATTGCAGGAAGAAATAACATTCAAAAAGCCAAATAAAAAGAAACTTTTAAAAAGGTAGTGATTACAAATAGTTTTATATAACTTTGAGAAAGATCTAACGAATAATAACAAGGTAACAAGGTAGGAAAGCAGTTGCTTTCTTTCTTAAACTTCATCTCTATTCAAAATAAAAAATGTCATTATTTTAAATTCAAGAAAAGCTTTTCAAAAATTAGTTTGAAAAAAATGTACAGAGATCAAGTCAAGTAAAGGCCTTAACAATTTCAGAGAAGATAAACTAGAGCTTAAATGGAAATTCAAGTGGAATAAAAGCACACATAATTGTCCTTGGCAATATTAACTGAACGAAATTATATTAAAATTTATGCAGCAAAAAGCAGACACTACTGCATACAACAAAAATAGAGATTTTAGTAATTAAGATATATGGAGACCATAGCAGTATAATTTAAAAACAAAACAAAATAAAATATTGCTTGTTTGTGGAAAATAGGCGGTGCCTAAATTTTAGCCTGGTATAACCGGCGCCATTTAACAATTATTTTAATTTAAAAATCACAAAATCATCAATAAATTGAGAAAAGTTTGCTGTAAGAGAGGAATCTTTGCTAGAAGTTAAAGAAAAGGTGAGAGCATTTTAGCAAAAATTAAAGAACAAATTACTATTAAACAAAACCTTTTTAGAATAGGAGAAATGTATTAAAATAGGTGTTCTTTAAAGTGTATCATTTACTTTTCCTAGGAAGTCCAATGTACATGGATCATCGGTGGCTTTAGCATCCATTGACTAATTCATTCTTTTACCATGATTTAAAAATTCAGCCATTTTATATAAGTGTCAGTATTTTTGTAAGTCTTACATGGACTCTATATTCTCTTTCACTTACCTAGGAGAACACCAAATAATAATTATTTAATTATTCATTTTATATTGCATTTTAATATCTCTCCTAAGTTATACAAACTTCTTTGTTACTTTTAAAGGTTACCCCTTTTTTACATATTATTGTTATATAAAATAAGCACTTCAAATTTATGAAAAAAAGTCCACATTTCACCTAAGCTGATTTCAAATTGAATTTATAGATTAACTTCAGAACTTTCATCTCTATAATATTTTGTCTCACCAGCCATTAAAACAATACAGTTTCTGTTTATGTAGGGCTTCCCTAATGTCCTTCAATAAAGTTTCATTGATTTTTAACATAATGTCTTTGAATCTTTCTTTGTTAGGATGATTTCCATTTTGTTTATATTTTTTCTTGCTGTTGTAAATCAATGCATTTCATTTTCCATTCAGTTATTTGTGAAAAAAATAGGTAGTATTATGGTAGTCTTGTACAAGCCAACATTTTTATTTCCATTTTTAGTCCTAAGAATTTGATAACCTTTAGTCTGATTTTTTGGGTTAAATATTTTTCTCTATGCCTTATAATACTATATAATGCTTATATGTTTTCGTCCTATTTCTTATTTTATGAACTAAAATAGTTCTAGTAAAACAATGACTAGCCTTGGCAGTAGTAGACATAGCCGTATTTCTATCTACATAGAGATATGTGTGTACACATATATATAATTTTAATTAGAAGACCATCAAAAATAATGCATATACTGCGTGTTTCTGGTAGTTAACTTATGTATAATTATATTAGCTTTATTCCATTGCTCAGAGGATTATTATGAAAGGGTAACAAATTTAATCATAATTTTCAATATAATGGACAAATATTTATGAAGTGCTTGTTCTGTGTCAAGCATGATTAAAGAGCTTTTCTTAAAATTTCCCATCCATTCACACATATTGTCCGTCTTTTCACTAAATCCTTTCAAATATTTCACATTGTCATTTTAAAGTTCTTCTCTGATAATTCCATTATCTTGCTCATTTGCGTGATTAGTTCTGTTGAAATTTTTAGTATGGGTAACATATTCTTTCTTCTTTAAGCATCTCGTAATTGTTGATTAAATGTTTGCAAGAACAGCGGGAAGTTAAATAAATAAGAATATTTGTAAAATTTCATGGCTTTTATCAGGCCTCTGCTGCGGTGATGTGAGTCAGTGTAGGCTGCAGCTAAGCTAAACGGGAGCTCTGCTGTTGCTTTAAATTCAGTGCAGTTCAGTTTGGATTCAAGTCAAATCATCCGAAGCTAATATCAAGGTCTTCTCTATAGTACAGCTTGGGTTTTAGTGCCCCAGAGTGTGTCTCAATTCTCCGGCACTGCAGAAGGCCCAATGGGCTTGCACTCAGGAGTGTTTCTTGGCATGTTCACCTTCCTGCAAAGCAGCAAGTGGCCACTGCGCATGCTCAGTGTAAACCCTGGAGTTCCTGGAGGGCTTCTTACAGTTCCCGTGTCTTGGCTTCAGACTGTTCTCAAAGGCAGTCCCTCTCAGTTCTCTTTTTCTGCCACCAATATATCTCATTAACATTAAGCAAAGGGCCATGGATAAGAATTTGGTAAATCGATGCATACGTACTTTACGTGTGCAGCTGTCAAGCATACTAAACCATCTGATCAATAGAGTTTGACATTAAAAAGTTATTAAATTTAATCGTTAAGGTATATTTCTTACTTGCATCTATTTTATTAAATAAATCACTTAATATAGTTATTTAACAACCATTCACTTCCAAGAATTTTTCTAAGTGTGATTTCTCTTAAGAGTAAGCCTTATCTTATAATTCATGTTAAAGTTTTATATTTTTAGACACACTAAATACGTGTAACTTATCTCGATCTCCATTTCTAACTTCACGCTGGATGATATTAATGTTATTTGCATTTCAAGGTCATAATTTAATCATCTTATAGTCCATAATTATATATACTCTATTAGATGGAGATATTGATATTTAAACCAATTTTGTGGTATATTTTTGAGTTCATTATATATCTAAAATAGTAATATTTTGTTCTCACACATGAATTTCACTTCAGCTATGTAGGGTAACATAGGATTAAATTTATCATGCCTTGGAACTTTGAGAGTATTTCTTAACTGTCTTCCTGCATTCAGTGTAGATATAGGTTATGTTATGCATTTGATTATATTCTTTTATAAGTACTACAAAAATAAGTATAGAGCAGGATAAAGAATTAAAGGTTTGAATTTTGGATATACCAGTTAACTATATACACATATTACTTGAGTGAGGTATTTGAACTGTTTATTCCTCAGTTTCCATGCCTATAAAATAGCAATAATAATATTGGTTACCTCTTTGTGGTCACAGCAAGAGTTAAATTTTGTACTTAAAAGAGATACTTAGGCCTTCAAATAGAAAATGCTCAATAACTATGACATATTTTTGTTCTCTCTGTAAAACTTTTAGCATTTTTTTAATTTTCATAATTCTGAATTGAACCACAATTTGTCTAGATCTGACTATTATTTCTCACCTAGTACGCCACAGGCCTCAGAGTGCAAATGCACAAGAAAACCAGAACATTAAGTATTGCTTTAATAATCAAGTTATGGGCAGTCAGGAAACTGAGAGCAGCAGTGTAGGAGAAGATGCTTTGTCATGATTTGTGTGTGGTGACCGATTATTATAGCTTCCTGTTGTGATAACTTGGAATGCAGAGCACATGCTGACCAAGATATGAGTTAGAAAACTATTGTGTATGATGGTAGCTTTTTAATGAAACAAGAGATGAAATTGAGCAAGAGTCGACTTGTTTGAGATGAAAAGTAAAGGCCAAAAAAAGAGTACAGTAATGTGACATTTTGTAAAACTGAAACCTGGCTGGATCCCAAAAAGCAAAATGAATAATACTGGGGAAAAAATTGGACAGCAGGGTCCCATAAGAGTAATAATTTAAACAGGGAACTTGAGCCCTGTGGCAAAGATTAGATAAATGGTGTTTCCTTTTCACCAAATCGTTTTAAATATTTTCAAAGTGATTACCAATAGGATTGCAAGAAATAAAACATGGGGGGGGGCAGGAATTGGCCAGGTGTGAGAATTACATAGAGACAACAACTTTACCTGTCATTACTGGCACATGAAAACAACTGAAGCAAATAGATCAGAAGGATTTGTGGGGACTATATTCCCAAAGAAACAAGGATCTTGGCCAAATCATCTAATGACTATGAAAAAGTCAAAATCAGGCTGGGAAAACTGTCATTCTCCCAAAGGGCATTCTCTCAATGCCCATTTCACATGTAGCCTAGGAAAAAAAATGGGACAGAGATGAATTTCCCAGGGCATGGAAACAGATGACAGGATGTATAGTGGATGCACCTTGCAATAAGTGAGGGACTTCTTTATAAAGAGCAGATTTGGGGAACTTGTCAGGGAACTTTCCTCATTTCAAGGGTAGGAGGTCTTCCCCATACCTACATGGTATGGACTGATATGGACTGGTGACTCATGGGTATTGGTCACCATTATCAATGGCCACATTGCTCTATATTTGGATTTACTTGGTGGGTACAGTTAATCTAGACCTGATAAGTGAGCTGATCTGGACATTCTGAATACTGGAACAGACACAGTGTGGGGCTTTGATTTGTTTCCCTTGGGAAGAAGGAAGAATGTTCTTTGCATGTGAAAAGAAAGGTGTTCAGTTATTTGGTTGTCAGAGTGGCAGATGGAGTGTCACCTGAGCTAACTGTTCACAAACCCCATGCCCTTTCTATAGCATGGAATGACCATGGTGACATAGCTGCTTACCCAAAAACTATCGTAAGCCTCTTTGCAACCAGAAGTGTCCACATGAATACATATGAGAAGTGACATGTGTCACTCCCAGACCAGGGGTTTCAAGAAGCTGGCAGATTTTGATCACTTCCTCTTTCTCCCAGCGTGCTGGAGACACAGGATCCTGGGGCCATTCCTGACGAAACAGTCACAAAATGGAAAGAGACTGACTCACTGAGTCATTCCATAGAGGAGAGCCTCCTATCTACTGCCCAAGATCACCTGCATTAAATGGTTATGTGAGTAAACATACATTTATTTTTTGTTACACAACTGAATTTTGGAGGTTTACTGTAAAACTAATCGAATGATTCTGTAAGTAATTCACTCACCACTCATTGTCCTTTTTTTGTTTTTTCTTCCAGAATCCCTAGCCCAGTTTCCTTCTTTTTTTTTTTTTTTTTTCTTTTTCTTTTTTTTTATTTCAGCATTGTATACACTATTGACATTTTGGGTCAAATGTTTCTTTGAGTTGAGGACTGTCCTGTGCACTGTCGGATGTTTGGCATTTTTGTCATTGGCCATAAAATGCCAGCAGCTGCCTCTACCCTTAGTTGTGACAATCAAACACATTTCCAGGTGTGGCCAAATGTCCTCTAGGGACAAAACTGTCCCTGGTTGAGAACTACTCTGTTTACTGTAGTTTGGAATATCTGGTTCTATCTTCCATCTCCTTTGACTTTTCTGTCATTATTTCCGTATCCTTCTCTTTGGCCAACGTTTTCAGAAAGATTTTGGCTTGATTTCTGTGCTTGACCTCTCCAATACCCAAGACCACCTAGTGTCTAGAGTTCAGTAGACTCATGGCCCAGCATGGGGTGCATTGTTCCCTTTCACACTGATCCTGCCTCAGAGATTATAATTTCTGCTGCCCAAACACTAACAACTCAATTAGGGTTTTATTTCTTTATTTTTATGTTTTATAATATTTTTATGTAAGGCAAGAGAATAAGGTTGCAATGTGTGCTCAGTTTATGATCTTCAGATGACAAAGTTTGCCCTAATTCTTAGATATTCCTTTGTTTTTACCTTTGATCTGATGTATTTTTATGTATACCTTTTGGCGTTTTCTCTGGCTGATTTCTGCCCTAAGTTCAGGTTTGGTGACTTAATTACTATTTAATGAATTGACTCTCAACTAATCTACTTTAACTTGACCTTATGTAAAACCCCTGATTATAGTCACAGAGAATTGGAATGGATTCACACTATGCATACATGATACCAAGAAGCCATTCATTAAATATTTTCTGCAAAACAGAAGAAAGAAATGTGTCTTAGAGACCACAATTCTGATCATACTCTCCACATTTATTAACTTTCTCTCATCCAAAAGGGATCCTTCTCAGGCTTTCTATGGTCTCTCCTCAAGATGACATTTCGTGCTCCTGCAATTCTCTTTCTCAGCTCTTTTTAACCAAATAATATCATCTAATGGCACCAGTTTTCCCACCATACTATACTAAAATTTCACATCATTCAAGAGAATGTACATATACTCTATATTGACCATCCTAAATTGCTTTTTATATCTGATTCAGCCTTTTAAAATGTCAACCCATCACCAATGATTCCAGGCTACTGCTAGTGATATTGCCTGATAATCACCTTCGCTCAGGTGAAGGGCCACCACAGTGTCAGGTATACGGGGAAAGTTTGGGAGATATAAAGTGGAGGTTCCTCAATTGAATTTATGAGTCTTTTGGACAAGAGGACCAATAATGTCAGCAATGGTCCTTGTACTGTTAGCTAAATGCAGCCTCAGGATCTCCAAGTCCTTTGAAATTTTGTTAATAGATTTCCAAGGCTAAAAGGTAATACCTACTGTGCATTGTTACATGCAGTTATATATCGTTTAATATAAATATGCATAACTCTATATAATTATTTATATTTTATTTATGTAAGTAAATATATAGATAGATAAAATTGCAGGAACACATCCTCATAAAATTCCCTACAAATAATTTGTCTAATTTTTGATATACAGGCACTCAGACATATTTTTAGGAATGCATCTTAACAACATAGAGCTACTTCCTTTTTGGACTGTGTGTGTACATGAATGTGTGTTTATGTGTGTCTATGATCATTATATGTGTCACTCTCCACCATTACCACCAACTTAAAACGACACTCTCTTTCTCTTTTCAATGACTGATAAATTGTAATTTTCTCATAAAAACGTATGTACGTTCATATATACATATACACACCCAGACCCACATATGTCCGTGTGCATGTGTAGGTGTGTGTTGTCAGCAAGGCTCATTGCTATATGCAAACTGGTGATCTTGCCCCTCAAGTTTTCCCTTTTCTGTCCTCTGGCTTCATAAGCTTTCTCAGTCTCGTTACACCTTCCTATCTAGCAATAAGAATTTATTTATTTATTTTTGAGACAATGTCTTTCCCACTCAGGTAGGAGAGTAGTGGCTGATCACAGCTCACTGCAGCCTCAAACTCCAGGGCTCAAGCAATCTTCCCATCTCAGCCTCCTGAGTAGCTAGGACTGCAGGCACACACCACCATGCCCAGCTGGTTTTTTAAAATTAATTAACTGATTTTTATTTCAGCATATTACGGAAGTACAAATGTTTAGGTTACATACATTGTCTTTGCTTCGCCCAAGTCAGGGCTTCAAGTGCATCCATCCCCCAGATGCTGCGCACTGCACCCATTAGGTGTGTATATACCCACCCCCCACCACCTGTCTGACACCTGAACAATTTCTTTTTAATTTTTTGTACAGATGGGATCTTGCTATGTTGCCCAGGCTGATCTAGAACTCATGGCCTCAGATGATCTCACCACCACAGCCTCCCAAAGTGCTGAGATTATAGGCGTGGCCCACCATACCCAACTTTAAATATTTATATTTAATATTATTCTTCCAACAAATTTCAGAAATTTTTTAAATCAACATTATTTTTATAACAGGATAAGGCAAATAAAAATAAGATCTATAAAACTATTTTGTAAGTATTGCTAATAAAAGTTTTTATAATATGAAACTTCAGCAGCAATAATAACAATATGAATAAATATATTTAGGGAAGTATGTTTTAATACGAAGATTTTGAGGTTACAATTTTAGATCCTACTATTCTTCCTTAGGTTGTCCTTTATGCAAGGGGAACCAACAGTCAGTGTGCCACCCAGATACCCTTGTTCTTACTACTTTCCTGCACATCAGCCCAGCTTCCAAATGTCAGCACCTCCTTGTCTTTGCCTGTGGGCTTTCCCTAGTTTCTGAAGCCCAAATTCATGCCTGAAGTACCAGGGAATTTATGTCTTTTAAAGGAAGCTTTAAAAAAAATATATTGACATGTATTCTTTATCCTCCTTGCCACTTCAATGAAATAATTCTGGAATACATTTTAACATTTGGGAATTCTTGAGGGGGACAAAGCCCCTATTAACCTCATCTGCAAGGTGCTCGATAGTAGACTTTTGTTAAGTCCTTTTATCCCACTGTCTCACTTTCCCACTCTCCTACTGATATTTCTCAAAATCACCTTCAGAATAAACTGCTTGCACTAGAATCTCTGTTTTAGGTTCTGCTTTAGAGTTGGTGACAGAAGAAGCTAAAGAAAGTCCATCTTCAGAATGATATTCAAGAATTAGACTGCTTGCTTATAAGATGGCTAGAAGGACCTTTTCGCTGGTATTAAAAGAAAGTTTTGATACACAAGAGCATGCTTTGCCATTGCAACTAAGAAGAAACTCAAACCTGGTAAATTGGAATGGAATTCACTGGCTTACATAGACTCTCTAGCATTTAAAACATATGGAAACCATGGCATTTCAAAGGACTGTGGAGTAATTTATTCCTGTTAAGTGCAATCAATGCATTGAATAAATGTAATTGCAGACTCAATCTACCTATGGACTCAGGGCACAGGATGAAATCCAGAGGTTACCATAGTGACATTTAGAGACCTTTATCTCCTGGAGCCAGAGGGCAGAGCATGCTGGAAAAACAGCCCCAGGCCTTGTCTGTGAAAGTAACAATTTAAAAGAAGATTGAATTCTAAAGCCCTGCAAGCCTCCTGCACTAAAGTTGGCATTTTGATAGGGAAGAAATGGAAGGAACCTGGGTGAATGTGCTTTAGAGCCTTGAACCCTTAGATTCCCATGAACTCTCTGATTTAGAAGTGGTCCACTAGCATTTATTGAGGAAGAGCAACTTCCAGTGGGTAGAGATCTTGAAAGGGCTTACCTGAGTCAGCTGCCTCTGAGGTGGTGTTTCCTGTTCCCAACATCTGCCCCTACGTTCCCCTTGCACCTTCCCCCTTCCTCACTGCTCAGGACCAATGACCAGTGTGGAGGCTCAGCAGGCAGGGCTTAAGGGGAAGTGTTATCACAGCTCCTGAAGGAAAGGGCTTTTTCACCCAAAACAGTGCCAGATTTAGCTAATACATGGAGTCAAGAACTGGGAAAATATGCCTGGGGTGGATCTTTCAGGTACAGGATTGAGAAAGGATAGGATGTAAAGCTGATAGACAACAGAAATGTGTTTCTCACAAGGTGATCGTATTCCTGGGAAGGACCCACAGAACAATCACTTTACTAAATCAGTAAGAAGTGTGCAGTGAAGAGGACACTGGCATAATTGAGTGCTCAGTGGGGTCTCTCCTCTGTGCACCAGGCTGGATGGTAGGAGAAACCATTGTGCAATGGGGCTGCCATGCTGAATGAAGGTGGTGATGGAGCTGGTGGCTGCACTAAAACATCAAAGGCAACATGGGTATAATTGTGAAATGAGCAAGGAGGCCAGAATGACAGCCAGGATCCCTGGCTTCCATGATCTAGGATGATGGCTGATGGACAATGGGGAGCCTTTGAAGCAGGGTGGATAGAAAACACTGTGCTACTTGATCTATGTAACACAAAATATTGCAGAGCAGGAGGGCTAATAGCGAATGTCACCCACCACAACAGAAAACACTACTATTCTTCCAGTAGTTTTCAGACTGAGACAATTCTCAGACTCAGAGCCCATCGAAGGAAGGAGGAAGCAGCTACTCTTAAGCCCTGCATCCCTCCATTTCTCCCTGCAGCTGTTCCCCAGAGTTAGGACACCACAGGAACGGGACTGTCTAGACTGTTGGATACAGGGTCTGAAGGGACCCTCATACCGGGGAACTCACAACTACATCATGCCTTCTGATTAGAGTGGGGGCCACGGAAGACAGGTGAGAAATGGAGTTGGAGCCATTTCCATATCATAGAGTGCCCAGTGAGTCTACAGAACTAATCCTGTGTGATTGGATATCTGCATCCCTGACTGCATGTACAAGGTGGATTTACCTAGCCACATTATCAAGCCCCCACTCACATTGACTTCTCTACCTGTGCAATAAGAGCCATAATAATAGGAAAGGATAAATAGAAGCCTCTGAAACTATACCCCTCTCATACTCCAGTACTGGCCAAAACAGTAAATCAGAATCAGTACTGTATCCCGAATAGAATGGCAGAGACTTACAGCTGCTCAAAGACTTGCAGGGCTCAGAGGTGGTGTCTCTACCATGTCGCTGTTTAATTCACTAGTCTGGCCCCTGTTGACACCAGATGGATCCCTCATGCCAGGGGCCAGCGAGTAACCATAAACTTAAAAGCTGTAGCCCAACACCAACTGCTAGCTGGGCGTGCTCCCTTCACTTGACTGGATCCACACACCCTCTGGCACTTTGACCGTAGCTATGAATCTGGCAAACGTGTTCTTTTTTATCTCTGTCAGGAAAGAGAATCAGAAGCAGTTTCCCTTCACTTGGGACAGACAGCATTATACTTTCACATTCTCAGCCTAACAAGGCGGACCCACTAGTGACCTAGACCAGCTGGAGTGCTGGGTGCGGGTGGGATGCTAGAGCTAGCGGTGGGGAAGGAGGGATGTACACAAACACCTGCTACAGCGCTGTAGCGTGCCCCACTGACCTTCCTGTTAGAGGTTCTTTTGTTTGATGGTTGTTTGTTTCTTCGCTGTTTCTCACTGACCACCTCTCTGAGGAAGCGACGGCACAGTGGAGGGACCTTAACGTGGATCGTGAATGATCTGTGCATAGCAAGCGGGTGGCTGCAGAAAGACATGTGTTGCCATATCCCTTCACCCTTTCCACTTCAGTGTCTACCAGCCTGGCTTCTAGTTGCCAACTCAAATTTCTTTTCCTGAGAGTTTTTATGGCTTCTGGGCCCCACTTTGCTGCCCATATGTTGGGCCAGAAGGGCTGGTGATTTAACACCTTGGGGCTCCACTTTCCTAGGGACTGATTTGCTTTCTCACCCTGGGGACAGGGATAACCCTGAAGTGCATGGTTTACACTGGCTTCCAAATTCCACAACAGGATTAAAAGCTCCCGTTGCCCACTGTGATCACAGGGTCGCTTACAACAAATTTCATTATTGGCTTCTTTTCCTTCTCTGCCTTTCTCCCCAACTTCCCTCCTGTATTTCCTGCGATCACCTCTAAAATGAACTGCTTCCTTTGAATGCTTGTCTCTAACCTCAGCTATATCCTTTTTTTTTTTTTTAATTTTTTTTTTATTTCAGCATATTATGGGGGTACAAATTTTAAGGTTTCAATAAATGCCCTTCCCCCCCTCCCCCCACAAGTCTGAGTTTCCAGCATGACCATCCCCCAGATGGTGCACATCTCACTCATTATGTATGTATATACCCGCCCTCCTCCCCCCTCCCCCCTGCCCAATACCCTATTACTGTAGTACCTATGTGTCCACTTAGGTGCTGCTCAGTTAATACCAGTTTGCTGGTGAGTATATGTGGTTCTTGTTTTTCCATTCTTGGGATACTTCACTTAGTAGTATGGGTTCCAGCTCTAACCAGGAAAATATAAGATGTGCTATATCACCGTT